>VIIQ02000158.1:0-217500 GCA_007449985.2 Desmodesmus armatus | reverse complement strand
ACACATGCCCTGTGTGTTTGTTGTGCGGTGCTTTCTTCTGTGGTTGTGCTGGTACTGTTGGTTGAGGGACTTCCTGTTCTGGGATCCGCTGCCAGTGCCACTGGCAGTCTGGGACAGTAAGTGACTGTGTCCTTAGGCACTGTTTTGTTGGGGTCTTGACTGTAGAGACCAATTGAAATCGTTTTGTTACGGATATAAGGGTAGTCTTGCATGGGAATTGCTTCTGCAATGTGTCTGACAGTGTGTTGATGTTTTGGTTGCTGCAGGTAGCTCAACTGCCTGTCATAGTATTTATGTTTCCTGTAGTTTGCTAGCCGTGCGTAAAATGGTTGTTTAACAAAGCTCAGTCGGTACAGCTGCTCCAGCATATTGACTGCTCGATCAAGTTTGCCTATCGCAGCCCCTGTTCGGATGGAGCTATCGTGTGGGTGTTGGTGGCGTCGACCTCTCTTTCGTTTGGCATTGGCTTGAGTGTGCATCTGCCTGACCCCTCCACTGTTTTGCCATAGCAGTAGCACCAGCAGCGGGGGTGTTAAGGGCAGTGACAGCAGCAGGAAGCCAGCTTGCGGTGGGATCTGGTATGCTGGGCAGCAGTTTGTATCCTGAATGTCCCTTGAGGCCAAGCTTGAATTGCTGGATGTTGCATTAGCTGGCTGTCCTGTTGCCACAGAACCTGTGTGCAGGGACGCTGGCTGCCCTGCTGCCATTGCGTGCATGTGTGGGCTCTGGTAGCTGCACTCTTCAGTATACGGCTGTGTGCTGCTGGATACATTGTCAGCTCGACCATGCTGCTGTTGAGTAGACTGCCTGCTTGATTCAGTACAGTGCATTTTCCGGGTCCATTCGGGGGTGTTGCTCCACTGCAGTTGCTTGCAGTAACCAGGCTTGACTGTTTCTGTGTAATAGCATTGTGCTTGTCGGGTTTGTTGCCTCTGCGCTTTGCTGGACTTTGTCACGTCTGCAGGTCGTGCTTGGGGAGTGGCCAAACTCCGTCCTGTTGCTGTTGTGGGGGAATCCATCTGCTGTTGAGCCTCCGCCTTCTGGCCAGGATATGGTGCAGTCAACCTGTGCATGTTTCTATCAGCCGCTTGGGTTGGTAATTGTGCCATAGGATCTACCGTACTTGGCTTGTCAGCTCGTGTAGGGCTGGTGTACCCAGGCAGGGGCACCATCTGCTGGCAGCAGCTGCAGCTGCAGCTGGAGTCCTTGCCTTTCACCATTGTCCTCCTTCCTGTGCCCTGAAAGTTATCACTTGCATCGGCGGCATGTGTTCTCCCTCTCCCTGCTTGCACATGTGTACCTTCCTGCTCCTTCTGTTCTGCTGCTTGCTGGGTTGTGCCCAACAGGATGCGGGGGTATGTGCAGCATGATCCCGTGTGGGTGCATTGAAAAGCGTTGGAACAAGCTTTGGGCATGTATTTGATGAAGCACTTGCCTTGTACCGAGCCCTGTGAACAGTAGGGTGCTGCTGCTTGTGAGGGTGCTGTTGGGCAAAGGGCACCCAGATGAGCTGCTGGGGGAGCGGCAGTGCATCCTTGTCCAAACTGATCTTCCTGTAAAGCACTTGCGGGCGTGAACTGGTCCCAGGGTGACCGGGTTGTTAGCTCGTGTTGCGATGATTTGAAGCGGTCTGTCTGGTTCGGCTTACCGTGGTCCGTGGGGGCTGAAAAGCATCCGGTAAGAAGCGTAAGAGTAAACTGGAGTAGTAGCAGGTGTTTTAGCACCCGTACAGTCGACCTTTTAGCAGCACTTTGCTCTTTGTCTGATCGAGGTGTTGTATCCTGCACGAGTCCCCTGCCTCCCGAGCTGATCGGCAGGTTCTCATCGTCAGGCACCTCTCCCAAGGCATATGGCCGCTTTCTTGGTCGAGCCGTGAGATGCTCTCCCAGCTGCTTCAGACTACATCAGTGAACGCTTCTTGCTGTCTTATCTCTCCAAAACGTCAGGATGGGCAACCTGTTGTGACACCCACCCCACGGCACCCCCTTGTGCAAGGGACACCATCGCGGTTCGCCGCCAAATGGCAGCAGCCGGGGGTGCTGTACGCAGTGGGGGATGGCACAGGGCCCCGCCTTGTGCTGCCAGGGGATGCTAAGTGGGCTTCTTTTGGGTGTGGGGGTCTCTGGGCAATGCATATTGGTCCACCAAAACATACGATCTACAAAAAACAAGGGGGGGCTTCTCCTGCTGCCATGCAGTTGGGATGGGGTAAGTGGATTTGGTTTCGACATCAGTGGTGTGTGCACCCCGGTGGGGGTGCTAGTGACTTAGACAATGTGCAAGGTTGGTGTGTGCACCCCGGCGGGGGTGCTAGTGACTTAGACAATGTGCAAGCTTGCGCGGCGCTCCGTTCCAGGCAAGTTTTGGTAGCCGTGTGGGGTCACTCTGACTTTGTCCAGTGTCTGCCTTTCCGCCTACATCCCAGCCAGTGTTGCATGTCGTAGACAATTTGCAGGTGCGTGGTGGAGCCCTAGTGCCTGCTTTCAGCAGGCTGCGCTGCAATGCGCCGCTCATTTGACCATGTGGTGAGGGTGGTGGTTTGCCCCTTCACAGGGTGGCGCCGGTCAGGTTGCGCCATCCTCTTGCCGGACCCCTTTGAGGGGTAGCTTCTGTTGCTTGACTCCGCTCTTGTAACTTGCTCACCCTGGAAAAAACACCATCGCAGGGCCATGCAGACAGCTCCGTGAGGAGCAGCCCCGAAGGGCATCCAGGGCCTGATCGTGCGCCCAGTGTCCTCTATACACCACAGCCGTCCGTAGAGCAACTGCGGCAAGTCAAAGTCCATGTTTGGTGCATTTTTGGGCCATGGTGTCTGCTTTGGAGGTTGCGCTGCAGAACCATGTGGTGAGGGTGGTGGTGCCTACGCCTTGGTGTTAGTTGGTAGAGACTGAGGAGGCAGCAGGAGGCGAGTTGTCCGCCCACGGCAGCGACTTGATAGTTGGCATGGTTATTGGTCAGGTAGTTGCTGAAGGTCTCGGTAGTAGCAGACTTATATATTACAGCAGGTGCATTGTTGGGCCATGGTGTCTGCTTCATGCAGGTTGCGCTACACAAGCGCTAAAAAAATACACAAGCGCCACTCACATAACCATGTGGTGAGGGTGGTGGTGCCCCCTGAAAGAGTGGTGATTGTCAGGTTGCGCCATTCTCTTGCACGAGCCGTGAGGGGTGGCAGCGGTTGCTTGACTCCGCTCATGTAACAAGCTTACTCCCAAAACAAGTCCCGTGAGATGGAGTGAACCACTGGCTGCTTGGTCCCCCTCACTGTAACTAATCACTTCAAAAAAATCATGTGAGAGTTGTTGCTGCTGTTGCGATGCCTGCCCTAAACCTGTGGATCACAGCAGCGCTGACGTTGGGGGCGGTCATCGCGAGTGCATTGAACCACCCAAAATGACTCCAGCAGCAGCAAATGAAATCAAATCGAATCAAAGTTACACCTGTAGCTATGAAGCTCAAGAGCTCATGCCAGCCATTCACTGATATCACGGAGATAGTGGAACAAACCAGAAGGAACAAAATACTAAGGATCAAAACAGAGAAGCCCGACGCTTTTATGAGGATGATAACCAACCCTAAAATCCCCAAGCGTACTATCCAAGTGCCCGAGATGGACAACCCTCCAAACTGGATGCCGGGTAAAACCTCCATGGAGGAAATAAAAACCCTTTGTGGCAGCAGCCGCATGTAAGTCCAAAGCTGGCGTCAGCGCCGCTGCCACACTGCGGTGTCATCTTGCAGCAGCAGACCCACTTGGCGCGCAGCAGCAGCAGCCCGCAGCTGCCGAGGCCAAGGTCACAGTGGGGGGCCTCACCTATGACCCTCACCTGGCCCAGGATGCAAGCAATGCTGAAATCCATGGAGTTTTGGGTGCTGCGGTGGCCACCGCACAACCCAACCCACACAGTACACATGCACTCATAGATTGCTTTCGAGGCAAACTCACATTTGCCTCCCCACACCACACCGATCAAGAAACCACTACAGAGAGTTACAGGTCCCCACCATAAGCATAGCATGTAACTACAACAAAACCACATTGACAGCATCACGTTGGTTGCCGCCGCTTCCTCATGGGGACCGCAGCATTTAGAGCTGTGACCCAGTCTTGCGTGGCATGAAAGGTCACCAATGCCGTCACAACATCTGCTGCTGTCAGTATTGGCCGCAAGTTTGCACCGGGAAAATCTAGCCCCAATGGTTTGGCATACTCCTTGATGGGCAGCCTGTACGACGCAAGGTTGTGGTGTTGGGCAAACTGCTGAGTGAGGCCCTTTTGCACTGTCTTGTCCACAATACCACCAATGACGTAAATTTTCGAGTGATCAATAGTGCCCAAGGGCTCCTGCGCATCCGGCGACATGACAATGATATCATCGGGATCATACAACTCCAGCACAGGCTGCGTGTACTTGTTGATGGGCCACACTGCGCCACCCATGTGGTCAGCAAAGGCCGCCAATGCCCCGCTGTAACTAGTGACTGTCAAGGCCACTGGGTGTGCGGACCTGCAGCCATGCAAAACACACGTATCATGGCATTCATGTTCACCCGTGGCGTGAATCACCAGTTGCATGGTCTAGCCCAGTGTAACAATTCATTTTCACACTTGCTGAGGCGGTTCCTGTGCAGGCCACAAGGCTATCAACGCCCTACAAAGTTGTGGATACTGGCAGCAACATGACCAAGTGCGGGGTGTTTGGCCACGAGACAGTCAAACAGTATTTTTTACTACAGCACCTTGCACACCTTCCCCAGGTCGCATGCCGGGCCCCTACCTTTTATTGATGGTAGCTGATAGCTCAATCTGCTTTGCCACGCTGCGGATCTCTTTGTGAATGAACCTTCCTGTGACCAGCTTCCGTGCCACTATGTCTGCATCCAGCTGCCGGCTGCCTGCTGCCGCCTGTGCTTTGCCTTCGCCGACATCTGGGCTGTAGCTCTGCAACTTGTGGACAGAGTGCTGTTCATTGTGGGCCATGAGTTGAGGCTGGGCATCAATTGCTGGACTGGGTGACCCCACTGGGTGACCCCAAATCTGTTGTGACTGCTGCTGGGCTTGCTGTTGCTGCTCATGCCAAGCTTGAGCCGAGAGGGCATAACTGCAGTCAATGACCACTCGCAGCCCGTTTTGCAGTGCATCATGCAGTGCAGTCTTGCGCTGTCCTGCGTCTTGGATGTGCTGTGCTTCCAGTGCCCCAGGCTGCTGGCACTTACAAAGCTGCAAACTGTTGCTGCTGCCGCGACAGGTCCTGAAACAAGGAGACAGACAAAAGCATGGTACGTCACACTGCTGCGTGCACCCAGCGCGGAATGTCGGTTTGCTTGAGCTGGTGGATTCTCACTGTAGAATGTGTGCGATGCCTCCTGCAAGGCTGACCTGCTTTTGAGTACATGTGCTGCTGTTGCACCTGCTGGTGCTGCTGCTCCACCTGCTGCTGCTGCCGCCGTTGCTGCTGCTGGTCTGAAAGCTGCCAGCAGCAAGCTGGTGACGGCTGCCTCCAATGAGCATCTCAGAACCTTCTGTAGCACCCTTGGTTGCTCACAAAGACGGTCTTGTGGTGCGAGTTTCGGAATCAGCATGTGTGCACTATGACAAACAGATGACCAGCAGCTTGGCCGATGCACAAGAGCTTGTGATCAAATCGTAATCATATAAAGGCTTCGGCCTTAGCGCCCGGTCTGTGTCACATTTATTCAAATTTGTGGATCATAGATCAAGAAGGGATCAGTCCCGTCTGCCACTACAGACTATGTACGCGATCACGTCAATCCAGTGACTGCACTCATTCCCGAACGCGATGGACTGGCGCCACCGCATAGCCGCGATCGTGCTGTGCTTGCAGCTGCTGCTGGTTTTTCACACCTACAGATCCACCGACTTTGAGGTTCACAGGAATTGGCTGGCTATCACACACTCACTGCCCTTACACCAGTGGTGAGTTGAGGGCAGAGGGCAGTGATGCAAGGGGCACGAGCGAGCAGCTGGCAGCAACTATATGTGTGAGTGGTGCAAGGCTCTAAGATGTGGCCAACTCTAAACCTGGCATGCCACTGATTGCTGCTAGGTACTATGAAGCCACTTCCGAGTGGACACTGGACTACCCTCCCTTGTTTGCCTGGTTTGAGTGGGCAATGGCAAAGGCAGCGTATCTGTTTGACCCCAACATGCTCCATGTCCACAGCCTGAACTATGACTCAGACGCCACAGTGCTGTTCCAGCGCCTCAGCGTGTGTGCCACCAACCTGCTGCTGGTGGCAGCCATGCTCAAAGCCACCCGTGCCAGCAGCAGCAGCAGCAGCAGCAGAGGCTTAGTGGCTTTTGCACTGGTGGTGTGCAATGCCGGGCTCATGATGGTGGACAACATACACTTCCAGTACAACAGCATACTCATGGGTGCGTGCTGCAAGCAAGGGCGGGTGACCAGTCCTGTCCAGGGGATCTCAGTCCCATAGGTGGAGGCTGGGGGCAGGAACAGCGGTTCAGTGAAATGGGCTGTGTAGCGGGTGCCAAGGCGCTATCCATTGACAGTGGCACAGCATCACATACCAGATGGCATGTATGTACAAGCAACAGCCCGGCATGCTTACTAGCGAGCTTGCACCTGCCTGCTACACCGTGGGGCACCGCTACGCCCACTGCAGTGCTGCGGCTGCTGCTGTTGTACTTCTTCCTGCAGGGCTGCTCGTGTACTCCATCGCCTGCGTGGAGCAACAGCAGTACGTACTGGGAGGTGTGCTGTTTGCTGTGCTGCTCAACATGAAGCACCTGTTTGCGTACCTTGGCCCAGTTTACTTCGTGTTCCTGCTGAGGCACTACGTCCTGGCAGGCAGCAGCAGCACCAAAGCTGGCACAGCGGGCGGCCAGAGCCTAGCAGCCTTCAGCTGGCCTGCAGCGCTGCAGCGCCTGGTGCTGCTGGGCAGTGCTGTGCTGGCGGTGTGCGCGGCGTCGTTTGGCCCCTTCATTGCCATGGGGCAGATGAAGCAGGTGGGCACAGTGTGGGGGCAGGGCAGTAGGGTTGGTGCTTGTGGCTGGCAGCTTCAGACAGGGGCAGCAGGTTGCGTGGGGCTTGATCTTTGTTTTGTCACAAGCTGCGGTGCGCTCGGGTGCTGCGTCAAGGCAGGGACTATTGATGCTGAGCTGTGCTGTGCCTCCATGTGCGCTCCATGCTGCTGCCCGCCTGCGCCGCTGCAGGTGCTGTCACGCCTGTTCCCTTTTGCTCGCGGGCTGTGCCATGCCTACTGGGCGCCCAATGCCTGGGCCCTGTACAGCTTTGCAGACAAGGTTGCAGCAGCTGCAGCGGCCAGGGCCGGGCTGATGCAGCGACCAGCAGCTGCAAACATGGCGGGGGGCGTTGTGGGTATCAGCAGCTACGCGGTGCTGCCAAATGTGGGTGCAGGCACGTGCGCTCTGCTGGTGCTGCTTGCACTGGTTCCCTGCTTGGTTGCCCTGTGGAAGGCCCGCAGGGACCAAGCTCTCACTATGTTGGCCCCAACCATTGCTTATGCAAACTTGTGTGGCTTCATGTTTGGGTACCATGTGCATGAAAAGGCGGCCCTGGCAGTTGAGATCCCTATGGCTCTGGCAGCAGTGCGGTATTCAAACTGGGGTCAGCTGTACGTGCTGTTCAGCAGTGCTGCTCATGTGGGTATCTTCCCGCTGTTGTTTCAGGCCCAGGAGCTGCCTATCAGGTGGCTGCTGGCTGTGGTCTATTACATAATATGTCTGTGGGGTCTGGCCAGCGTGCACGTGCAGTCGGGGGCCAAGGGTGCTAAGGCTGCTGGGGTGCGACAACAGCAGCACCATGAAGGCATGCGCACGCGCAGGCAGTCCACTCAACAGCAGCAGCAGGGCACCATGCCAGCAGCGCAGGAAGCCGGGGCAGCTGGTGCTGCTGGGGCACGGGCGGCCCCACAAAGCATGCATGAATGCTGCCAGTGGCTGCCGTTGCTGTACCGTGCATACCTGGCCGGCCTGGTTGTTGTGGAGCTGTACTGCACCCTGGGGCACAAGGCCCTGCTGGGTGAGCGGCTGCCCTTTGTGCCGCTGATGTTGACATCCGTGTACTGTGCTGTGGGGGTTACATGGACCTGGGGCTGGATGGCCGTCTGGTTCCTACAGCAGTGTTGAGCTGCAGATATTGTCCTTTGAGAGTGTAAACCCATTCTACTGAACAAAATCAATGTAGTTGGCATGTGTTGGTGGTGATGGCACCGTCACCAAGGTGACCGCCTGGCCGCTAGGGGGTCACTGTGCCATCCTTGCACCAAGAAGCTGGGGCACCCAGTCTTCAGGTCTGAAGTGTAGTGCTCTCGCATGCTGGATAGTCTCGCCAATCCTAATTCTGAGGTTTGAGCTGGCCAGGTGTTTTGATCTGCAAAGTGTGACGCACACCACACAGACATGAGAACGTATGCGACTTACTAGCTTCCAGCGCATCATGAACGGGTCGTTTGTTCGTTGTCGATGGGCTTGGAGAAACTTGCTCATCACATAACATCTTCAGCAGCAGCAGAACAACAACATCACGAGAGCAACACCTACATGAGGCATCTTCAGATACCTGTCACTGAGATATATATGATAGCTCTTAACGGCTTCACACAGTCCACAGCGGCGTGAGAAACCCCCAGCCTGGCATTGCTGACACTGCTGTTGGACGTAGCGTGGCTGTTTCAAGCACTCTCAGCTGAGGAGCAGCAGGTTCAAGGTGGGTCGTGATATGCGCAATGCATCATTATCAGCATTCTGTCAAGGCTCTCTTGTCTCAAAGAGCTATGCAACAAAATGGAACATGCAGCAGCAGAGTGGGGGCATCAACTGGTGACGCACACGCCCTGCAATATGTATCAAAATGAGAACATTTTTTGTAATGCTCACTATGTCAAAACACTCAGTCTCGCAATTGCATTTGTCAGCTAGCTGATGCAAAGCCAGCCGCACTGTGTGGAGCCTTGCGGCCAACCTGCATGTTGTGTAGCTATCTGAACTTGTGTGCCTTGCTGACGTGTGGTCTTTGCAGACCTCAACAGCAGCAACCCATCTGCAGCATTGCATCAGGCCTGTGCAGTAGGCGCTCCAGTGCCCACCTTCAGCAGTGAGTAACGGCAGCCCAGCCGGCATGGACCCACTGCCAGCGGCGCCAGTGCTGGGGTTCAGCCCTGTCCCTGCAGATGCCAGCCATGGCAGCACCCTGGCTGCCCTGCGCACAGACGTGCTGGGATCTCCCACTGCAGCAGCAGGCCAGCGCACGCCCGGCAGCAGCGCCAAGGCCCGTCAGCTGGTGTACCTTGGCCAGCTATACAGCCAGGAGGTAGTCGGGCGCAAGTGCTCCGTGCTGCACAACAGGCACGGCAAGCAGGGCTTTGAGAAAGCCGCCATCCTTGACTTCGACCCCCGCTCAGGCCAGCACAAGCTGCGGCACTCTGTGGACAGGGTGGAGGAGTGGCTGAGCCTTGCAGAGATCAAGTTCAAGTGGGTGCAGACAGCACCCCCAGAGGCAGCCCCCAACCCCACCTTCAAGCCAGAGCTGGGCGGGGAGGCAGCTGTTGGCAAGCGGCTGCGGGTGTACTGGCCAGCCATGCAGAAGTGGTACTGCGGTACAGTGCGCGGGTACGACCCAGTGACGGGCCTGCACACCATCTTCTACAAGGATGGGGACCAGCAGGCCTTGATGCTGCGGCACGAGCCTGTGATCTGGGCTGACGATGAGGTGGCCATGGCAGCTGACAGCAACCCACTCATTGCCTGGGTGCCAGCAAACAGCGGCAGCGAGGCGTGGAGCGCAGGAGCAACAGCAGCAGGCACGGGCGGCAGCACGCCGCGCCACGCCAGCAACACAGGCGGCGCTGCTGCTGGTGTGGGTGCTGTGCTGACGATGCAGCCCCCACCTCCCCCAGCAGCAGCAGCACTGGGTGGCATGATTCCGGTTGCGGCCACAGGGGCTGCAGCTGCAGGGGGTGTCCGGCAGGGGGGTGGCGGCGGTCCTGCAGCGCTCAACGTGCTGGGAGGCAGCAGTAGGCCGGCCTCTGCAGCAGGCCGCACAGCAGCCACCCCCTCACCAGCAGCAGGGGGTGTTGCTGGGGGCCTGGTGCCTGGCAGGTCCCCTGCCCTGGTGGCAGCAGCAGCTGCGTCAATGCACACAGCCATCCTGCGCACGGTGTTTCCCCCCACACCCCCAGGCAGAGGCAAGGGCAGGGCGCAGCGAGGAGCAGGTACGTGTGCATGTGTGCGCCTGGCTTGCAGCTATGTTGATTGCGGTTACCTTGCCATCTGGGGCTTCAAGGCAATGCTGTGATTTGCAGCATTATGCAGCTTGCGCAGGCTACGTCCCCGCTCAACATGCTGTCGGTTTGCCCTGCTGCCCCTCCTGTCTACAGAGCTGTGTTGAAATCTACTTCAGCATTAATTGCGTCTGCTTCACTTGTCTTGACAGGCATTGTGCTTTCGTGTTTCCGTGCTGTGCTGTGCTGTGCTGTGTGCTGGCAGCAGGTGGCAGGGGTGCTCTGGGCAAGCATGGGCGGGGTGATGGAGGCTCAGCTGACGGCACCTCCAAGAGGCGCAAGGGGCCCGGCGGGCAGAAGCTGCGCCACGCAGCCCTAGCAGCAGCGGCAGCAACAGCCATACCACACAAGCACCTGGCGGTGGGCAGCAGGGTTGGTGTGTACTGGAGGCTGGACAAGGCCTTCTACACGGTGAGCGGGTGATGGGCATGAACAGGGGTGGGAGAAGTTGGTGGTGGGGGAGGCGACGGTGTGGGATGTGTGGGGTGCACCCAACCTCCACTGGTATCTGTGGACCTGCTGCTCACAACATAGAGGGAGTGCCGGCTTGGAATTTTCAACAGCACTTGACACCCCTACATGCACACGTGTGCACTGAATAGTATCGGTGTGTGTGTACAAGCGAAGTGCACCCATCTCAATGGGAGATGCATGCAAATGCCTGTGACAGCTGCAGCCCCTGCAAACAGCCTTTGCACACTCACCCCTCACTGCTCAGGCTGTTGCATACTCCCACTTCTTGCTCTCAACCAAGCTCTTTTCTGTCGCTCAACACATCATCACAACACAAGTCATGTTCCCCAACGCCTATGCACCGCTGCTCTGGTCTCAATTGCTGAACACAATGTTGAACAGTTTGTTCCCCGTCCCTGTGCACCGCTGCTACGGCCTGCTCTACAGGGCAAGCTGAAGTCATACTCGGCCCAGACAGGGAAGTTCACGCTGCAGTATGACGACGGCCAGTGCGAGCAGCTGCTGCTGGAGCGGGAGCGCTTTGTGTGGCACACCCCCCGCGGCATGACTGCCGGCTACAAGCCCGCCCTGCACACCCTCATGCAGCAGCTGGGGGCTGAGGGGCTCAAGGCACTGCCGCAGGAGGGACCGGACGGCAAGCTGCTGCCCATCACACCACGGCCCGAGGTGATTTGGGGGGGGGAGGTTTGGATGTTTTGCTGGGCTTTGGTGTTGGGTGAAGGTGTGGGGGGAGGTGGTGCAGCTGCAAGCCAGAGTGACACTTAGGCTGGGGGTTGTGCAAGAGCTGACTAGTATTATCGTGGGTCGTGTCAGCGTGTACAAAGAAGAACAGTCTGCGATTGCGAGTGTCCTATTTTGCACCATGTGGGGCTTCCTTGTAACAATTGTGCGACATGTGGACACAGTGTGCTCAGACTGGACGCACCTTTCATTTTCATTGTGTAGCAGGGTGCGACGCACCCTCCCAGCACTGGTGCGGGAGCAGTGGGGTGGCGTGTGCAGCTGTACTGGCCTGCAGATGGCATCTGGCACGAGGCAGAGGTGCTCTGCTACAACGAGGTACGTGTGTGATGGGTGTGGCTGTAGCACAGGCGGGGCTGCAGTGGACAGGGGTTGGCCACTGACTGCTACTGGCGCCCTTACTTTGGCTGGCTGGTTTGCAGCTCGTGTACGTTTCACACGCTGATGCATCTGAACCCTGGGTGGTTGTTTCAGCAGTGCAGCCAGCAGCACAGCCAGACCCGTTCCTTGGACTCTGATCGTGCTTCCTTGTCTGCGTTGACTCTGCTCGAGCTTCACCTCACACACACCTTCCGCTGCACACCTCGCGCACGCCTCACCCCCTCCTGCAGTCCAAGCGTCTGCACCACGTGTTGTACTTGGATGGTGAGGAGGAGTGGCTGGACTTGAGCAACGAGATGGTGGTGTGGGCCAGGGCCATGCGCAACACTGCACTCAGCGCTGGACACTTCCTGTCAAGTGAGTTTGTTGGGGCAGCACCAGGTGCTTGAGACATGCACGGCACGGCAGGTAGTAGAGTGACCCTCCCTCCCACCAGTACGGGGCATCCAGGCAGCAGATGGAGGCGCCTTGGTTGACCTTTTGCAGTAATGCTGACTTTGCGCAGTGCAGTAGGGTGGACCCTGTACAGCCGTGCTGCTTTTGTGAGGTCGTGCTGATCCTGCACAGTTGTGCTGACCATTGCACCATGCAGAAGGTGGCTTGAGCAGGCTTGTGGGTGTGTCTCAGCGGGGCTGGGGCGCATGCCGCTGTTGGGTTGGCTTGGCGTCTCCCTGCCTGATCCTGCTAACCCCTGATCGACCTTTGACCTGGCTCCCTCTGATGGACCCTGCAGGTGATGAGGTGCCCAAGGGGCGTGATGCGCTGGGCTGGCATGTGGCAGTGTACTGGAAGGACGACAAGCAGTTCTACCAGGGGCAGGTGGTGGACTATGACGCCAGCGCAGGCAAACACAAGGTGAGGCACTGGTGGGCTACACGCCTCCCTCAAGCTGTGTTGTTCAATGATGCGTGCACAACGCCGCCGTGGTGACCTGCTGAGATGGCAGGGCGTGTATGTGCCTTTGTTCGCTGGCGTTCGCCAAGTCCTGACAGCACAGGCTGCTGTGCTCTTAGGTGCCCCCTCCCCTCCCCCTTCCTTGTGGTGATCCCCCTCCTCTCCCCTGCACATCAGTGCTGTGGGTGTGCTCTTATATGCCTTCTACTCAAACTGCACGCCCCCCGCCCCTCAGGTGCTGTACCATGATGGCGAGGAGGAGTTCCTGACCCTTCGTGCCGAGCGTGTCATCTGGCGCATGCCCCCCAGCGAGGTCAGTCTCGAACCGATATGCTGCACCCATCCCTGCTGCAGCATGTTTGGGAAGACAGTTTGGAAACCAGAAAATACAGTTGGCCACCGCAGTGAGTCAGTGGCCTGTCAGTGACCGCATATTTGTCAGCATCCTGCAGCGCGGGCATGTCGTGAAAGGTTCGCAGGAGCCTTCGATGGCTACAGCCAGTTGTTGAGTAATCATATTACTCATGTGTTGTCTTTCAGGTCAGCGAGGATGGTGATGACGACATGCTGCTGGAGGAGCAGCTGGCTCACCTGGACAGCGATGACAGCCTGGACGTGATGGAGGCGGAGGAGACGGACGATATGACAGACGATGACACACCCGTGGCACGGAAGAAGGGCGGCTCCGCGCCCAAGAGGATACGCAAGAAGCTGCGCACACGCAAGAGCAGGGTGAGGGCGAACGCCGCTGTTTGAGTTGCCGGTTGAGGGCTTGTGGGATGTAGCTGGGATGGTGTAGGTAACAGGAGCGTGTGGGTGTCAGTGACATCTGCACCCAGCCCTGTCGATGCGGACAACCCACCCACACCCACACGCTCCTCCTACCTACACCTGGAATCAGGGTTTCCAAAAATGTTTGCCAAGTACTAAGCTTTCCAACTGCAGCATGCAATTGCTCTGGCGGTGTTCTTGCTGCCAGTCATGTATACTTGAATATTTTATCACTCATGCTCAGTGCTTCTATCGCTCCAGTCTCCTGCTTCACACTCTGGTTCACTCCCTGTGTTTCCCTGCAGGTGTTCCGGCTGGGCTTTGAGAGTGACAACAGCAGCGAGCCAGGTCGCCTGATGCGCCAGCAGGGCACCAGCATGTGGGGAGGGGGCTCAGGCCACCCAGGCGGCAGCTACACCCACACAGACACACAGCCCTGCGGCCCCTTCGGCAGCCCCATGGAGCCCGCAGCAGCCTCAACCACACTGGCTGCAGCTGCCGGCAGCGCCTTTGGCCACCTGGGGGGGCCTAGGGCAGCTGCTGGTGAGGCACGGGGCAAGGGGGTGGTCAGCCGGCAGCTGTCCACCCAGCCTAGCGGCAACGGCCTGTTTGGTGGCCCGCTGCAGGCTACAGGGGGAAGCATGCGTGCCCCTCTTGCCCCGCCTGGGGCTGCTGCTGTGGGTGCAGTGGGGGTTCAGGCAGCGGGCTGCAGGCCAGGGGTGTGGTGGCGGGCGGTGGGCTTGCTCGTGCAAGCTCATCTGGGCTGCTGGGTGTGAGCGGCAGTGCCTTGCTGTCCCTCAACCTGCCAGCCATCAACATACGGCGCTCGGGGCCCTCGGGAGACGGCTGCGGCTCGCCCCTCATCCGCACCTCTTTGGACCAGATTCAGCTCTCGGTGCGCATCACGGCTGGTGGCAATGCTGCTGGTACTGCTGCTGGTACTGCTGCTGGTGGTGGTGGCAGTGTGGCACCAGCAGCCAACGGCCCCACTGCAGCGACGGCTGCTGGCAGCGGCAGCCTGGCTGGCGCTGCAGCAGCCACTGCGGCAGCGCTGCAGCCTGTGCTGCAGCACCTGGCCCCGGGCCGTCGGCAGGCGGCGGTACGGCTGCAGGGCAAGTTGGATCGTCTGGACATGATCCTGTCAAAGCTGACGGCAACAGCCAACATGTACGGCTGGAGGCTGGAGACGCAGGAGGCGCTGCCACCACTGCTGCCACCTCTCCCTGCTGCAGCACGGGTGAAGGCAGGTGGTGCTGGGCACAGGTCCAGGTCACAGCCCACATCCCCTACAGGTGAGGGAGAAAGGGAGGAGAGGGGGGGCTGTGCTGCAAGGCAGCAAGTTCGTTGAGCTGCATGGGTCTCTCGTGGTTGCTGGGGCAGCTTGCTGAGCTACGGTGTGGGCTAGGTGTGTGCTGATGACCGTTGCGGGTATACTTTCGCACATCATTTTTGACTGGGATGATCAGTCAGTATGAACACACCGGCAACGGACAGTGGCCACCACCGTGTTGAGTTGTTTGTTTGTTTGGCTGCAGGTGTGGGTGGTGGTGGTGGCAGGCCCGGCATGGGGTCCCCCCGGCACAGCAGTGGGCCCCTGTCACCTAGAGCAGCGGCAGCGGCAGCGGCAGCAGCAGCCAGGGCCAGCAACACAGGTGGCAGCCTGCCCACAAGCCCGCGTGGCACAGTTCTGGGACCCATCTCCCCCACAGCGGCCGCCGCCGCAGCAGCCCCAGGCCGCACAGTGGCTGTGCACAAGACATGTGCTGTCAAGTCCAGGCCTGGGGGTGCGGGCAACCCCACAGGCAGCACCAGCAGCGGGCCGCAGCGGTTGAAGGCTTGGCCTTACGGGCCTCTGGCTGCGGCCAACAACCCGCCCAGTAGTAGCAGCACAGGGCCGCAGGCAGGCCTGGGTGCAGGCACTGCGGGCGGCAGTGGGGAGCTGACCTCGGTTCTGGCTGTCGCTGGGCCGGGACCTCAGCAGGGGGCGTCAGCACAGCTGGCAGAGGCTGCAGTGGCGAGGCAGCAGCAGCAGCAGCCGGCGCAGCAGGCAGCTGCCGCCGGCGCCTCGCAGCAGCAGCAGCAGCCTGCTGCTGGCGGGGGTAGTGAGCCGTCGTTGGCTGCTTCTGCTGCCCGTGCTGCCATTGAGGCGATGCTGACGTCTGGTGTGCACCCCATGAGCATGCTGCAGGTCAACAGCAACGCCGCAGTGCCGTCTGTGTCCCGTGGGGCGGATGATGTGGTGACACGGCTGCAGGTCATGGCGCAGGCACACTCACCACACATCCAGCAGCAGCTGCAGGCTCTGCAGGCCGCTGCTGCCTCGGCAGCGGCTGCTGCAAATGCCGCCGCTGCTGCGGCTGCAGCAGCTGCCGTGGGTGGGAGCGCTGCCCCTGCGCCACCGCCACCAGCTGCTGCTGCTGCTGCTGGGGCAGAGAGAGGTGCCCCTCTCAGCAAGGACCCGGCAGTTACCAAACCAGCAGGGGTGCCATCACCACAGGGCCAGGCACCGGCAGCAGGCTGTGCTGACAGCGCTGCGGCTTCTGGCAAGCAGCAAGCCGTCGGGGCAGCGGCCAAGCTTGCAGCCACAGGACCAGCAGCCAAACCTGCAGCCACGGGACCAGGAGCAACAGCAGGCCAAGGCGCAGGCAAGGCATCGGCTGCTGCTGGCCCTGTTGCTGAGCAGCCCAAGGGGCTGAGTAAGGCTGCTGCTGCTCTGGCAGCTATGGGTGGGGCTGGAGGGAAGGCTGGTGGCGATGGGGGCAAGGGCAGCAAGGTGGCTGGGGGCCGGGCTGGAAAGCAGGCCGACAACAAGAAGTGAGGGCTGTGCAGGGCGTGGCTGACTGCGGCAGTGTCTGCAGTGGTGTTCAAGGGTGGGGATAGTGACAGTGCAGCAGTGCTTGGGGTAACTCTGTCAGCAAGGTTGTGTGTTGGTGCTGATCTGATCCAGCATGACAGCTGTCAGTGATGCTGTCAGCCTTGTTGTGATTGTCGAATAAAGCAGCTGCCTACCAGGTGCAAGACATGAGGAGTTGACACTACAGGCTGGGCACCAGCGTGCATCATGGCCTGGCAGCGAGTGATTGTGTGAGAAGTGTTGACTTGCTTGTGCGTTTGTTGCCAGTGGGTTTGATTGGTGGGGTATAGAGAACACCTCCACTGGGCCAGCTGTTGCTGCATTCCAATAGGGTTACATTTGTTGCACACCTAGTCTGCCCAGCGAATGTGGCTTCTCAATGATTTGTTTGCAACTGGCCTGAGTCGCTGATTGCAACAGCTGTCATGACGTCAAGCATGTCGCCTCAGTTGGTGGGCTGATGTAAGACAGATCTGACGAAGATCATGTGATGGCCTAGTGACAAGAGATTGGGTTACAGCTATACCCTCAATCGCAGCCACATCACAAACACAGCCGGCCCACTGCAGCATTGCCACCTTCAACACGTGCACACAACTGTATACAGGTGGCAACGCAACATAGCAGCACCTCAACGTCATCAGGCACACAGGCCTCACGGATCCCACCACAGCCCATCGTGACCACCTGTCATCATGGTTTCACAGCGGCTGTGAAACTGCATCAACCAGCATCACTGCTGACTGTCCACCCCACCAAACAAACAATGCCCATGGCATGCGCAGGGCAGCACGCCAACATAAACGGATCTACATGCGCCACCATGCACCTTGCCTTCAACAACTGTGACAGCTTGTGTCACCCCACGCCGCCCAGCCACTTCCAGTGGCTGTGCTGTATTTTGCAGGCAAGCACTGCCATCGTGCTTTCATAGCTGTTCCCAACATCATCATGGCTGCATATGAAAAAAACTGAACACTCTATGTTACTGCTGTGCAACAGACACCCCTTTGTCACAACCCTAGCCACATGTCAAACATCAATACACCCAGTCCACACACTCTGAGCACGCTTTTGGTACAGTGCAATTGTCTCTTCTACCAACAATGCAGCAGGACACGGTACCTGTAGCCGCAGTGTTCATACATACACGGCAACAGTGCGTAGTGGAGGTACCTTTGTGCATATGGCACAGGACCCAGCCATACCTCCAGGGTCAGACAACTTGGCTACAGCAACCAATGCATCCACCAACTCACGCATGCATGCTGCTTGATTAAACTTCTCTCTCAACACGCTATTATGACAAGGCCTTCCAACTTGCAACCTCCCTTGAAGGCAGTGGGTAACTGCACATGCAGTGAGACAGCATGCAGCCCCTGCGTCGAGACACACAGCCATTTTCCCAGGCGTGCCATTTTTGTCATGGTCAGCCCACCTAGACGTCGAAGCATACTGGCACAAGAGCACCGCGGCACCGCCCTGAGCAAACCCCCATGTAGCACACACAAGCTTCATGTTGAAGCAGCAACAAGTTGCAGCACCTATGATGGCAGTTGTGCGAAGGCAGCAACAAAGTGCACAACCTCGCAGACGGCAACCGGAGCAAGCAACACCACATCAAATCTGCATCAAACAATGACGTAGCTATATCAGGAAAGCTTGTCAAAAAATGGGGTCAAGCAAATGGCAGACACACCCTCTTGCCGCCACAAGGCCAGCAACAGCCCCACAGCCGCCATTTGTGCTTCAAGTGCTGAGCACTCACAAGGCTTGCCCGGTCTCAGTTGAATTGTGAACCCGAGTAGCTTGGTCCCATGAGCACCACAAGGCAGAGCATCGGGCCTGCTGCAAAAGGCGCATGTGTACCTGGAGTGGCGACATCAGCACAGTGGACGCTGTGCTGTGTAGAAGGAGCCACAACAACACAGCGGATAGTGATGATGCAACCGAATGCACCTGAGCCAGGTGGGCTCGCAGCAGTCACGTTTTGTGCCCGGTTTTGTTGAGTTTACTGCTCAGCTGAACAGCCAGCGAGAAGACGAACAGCATGCCCAGCTGTAACATCCGTGCACAACACCCAAGACAGCTGAGTTCGTGCCCACCAACAAAGTATGACGGCAGCAGGCGACAGCAGCAACATCTGCAACCCATGATCAGGCGTTGTCCTGGCTCCACTGAGCACCAGCCAGCACAAAGACCTGCCGCGGCTGATGCACCGCCACCTTTGCACAGGCCCTGGATACTGCCCAGCAAGCCTACAAAAAAGCCACCATGAAATCCAAACAAGAAGACCCTCACCCCTCACAGTGCCAAAGTACAACACACAATGCCGACTGCCGTAGCAGCAGCCACACACTGCTGGCGGCACAGCACATGTGGTGCCCAACATACTACCAACCGCACTGCAGTGGAACTGGTTGACTTTGGACCCAATGTCAAACACTGTCGCAGTTGACCCATTGTCAGACACTGCATTGCAAGCCATGCACAGGGAGCCTGTGGAGCAGCAGCAGTGCGTTCAGCTGCATTGCTTGATCCCATCAGCCCTGCATGAACGGCAGCTGCACAAAACCCCACGCGGAGACAAGACCAAACCAACAATCAAGCTGTGATCCCCGCACACAGCACGACACCCAGCTTGCCTACGGGGCCAACTGCAGCAGTAGCAACCGCACACTCGACACAAAGTCCGCACACAATGCTTCAACGTGTACCAACATGTACAATTCACAAGAGCTTCAGCTGGAATAACCCATGTACTATATGTAGCTGCCACATGCAACAACGCTATCAGCAAGTGCTGCGCCATCCAATTACATCCATGCTCACTCGCTCACTGCACAGGGCCACACCGTAGTGGCACGTGTTCTACACAGGCTGTTGCTCAGCCGCATGCTGCTGCTGTGCCGCCGCAGTGCCTGTGGTTGAGTTGCGTGCGAGAGCAATGCGGCCCAGTGCAAAAGTGTGTGCAGTGACCAATGCAGCAACGTAAGCAGCAATGCCCTCAGACGCAGCGGAGGGCTGCGCACCACTTTGGCATGCTGGTGTGATACCCAGTACACTGTGGTGCTGACCAAACAATGGTGGCAGCTGCTGAACTGCTGAAGTCTGCTTCTGTCCGTTCAGCTGCTGCTGGACCTCCTGCCCCTCCTGCATCTGCTTTGGTTGATGCAGGGTAGGCATGTCCAGCACATGTGAGTCGGAGACATGTGCTGCGGCAGCTGGTGGTGTCAGCACGCTGCACAGACGTACCGAGTGCTGAACAGACTGGTCGCAGGAGTTGGACCGGCTGGTGCTGGTGCTGGTGCTGCTGCTGCTGGCGCCACCGTTTGCAGACTGTGGTTCAGTCGACAGCACACCACTGCCGGCCCTGCTGGCTGCACTGGCTGACTGGCTGGGGCTGCTGCTGCGTTTGGCTTCTACAACGACGAGGGGGACGTCAGCCAGGTTCATGCTGCTGAGCTTGGAAGCATCACTCTTCTGCCTGAGCACTGCATGCCAGCCATTGTCATCAAGCCCCAGGGACACCACCCCCTCCTTGTTGTTGGTTCTGAAGCGTCTGTACAGCAGCAATCCTGACAGAAAGAGGATGATAGGACCAACAAAAGCTACTGCAGTGAGCCCGAGTATTGAGAGCTTGTAGGCCATGACAGGGCTCACAACAGCTGCTGCTGCACAGGCTGGCCCAGGACAGTAGTAGATGGTGGCAGCGCCCCACACAGGGATTGCGAGGCCCCGCCGTGGCCGACGATCACAGAAATGGCCGCAAAGAAGGATGCCTGATGGCAATGGCGTGTGAATGCGACCTTGTTGGTTTCAAGCGAGGTGAGTGCGAGGTTGTAGGTTGCTTCGAGACTTGCTTGGAAGAAAGGAAGCTTGTGGGCAGCTGCGACGACATGCAGGGAAGATCGCAAGGGAGGGTGGCGCCTTTTGATACCCCGGACAAACTAGTTTGACTCACAGGTAACAGCTCTAATGCTGTCTTTTGCACTGTCATCGATCTCATTGATGAGCAGAAAAGTGCAGTGTTTGTTGAGGCCCCGGTTGAGATATGAGAATGTTCGACCAGTGGACCGGGTTGTGATCATACTGCTGTTGTCCAACCTGTGTTGCCTGAATTATGTCAGCAGCCTGGCACACTGTAGCACCTGACCTAGCTGTATTTTTGAACTGCTGAACTGGGGGACAGCACATCAAACGTGCAAGCTGCACGGCACACACCAAGGCAACAGCCTCAAATTGATAATTGGACCCCAAGCTACTGGACACCAGCACCAGTTCCTCGTACTACGACACACTATGATAGTGCGTCACAGGGACACCACAAACCTTTCTTGACCCAGCAAGCTCAGTTACCACCACATCTGCTGCACAACACATTGAGCTCTACTTCTACTGATCTACAGGGCTCCGTAGGCGTGCTCAATGCTGACGGGTGCTGCCACTGACGACAGCCAATCACTGGCATGTGTGGGCAGCAACCCCATGGAGTTGAGTTTATTGAGCCCAAACAGCACCTGGCCGAACTGAATCAGGCAGAAAATCAGGCGGGGTGACAGCGTGTCCAGCTTGCGCTCTGGATCAGGGGGGAACACTGCAAGCAAAGGGCAGGAGGCAGGCAGGGTGCAGCAGCACATATGCAAGTTTATAATCGAGTGAGGGCCACTGCAGGCGCCTAGTTGGAAACCCAGCGCACATTGCACAGCAGGCAGGCGGCTCTGCAAGGTGCGTCTTAGCACATGCTGACAGTGACTACCGAACACACCTACTGCCTGCTGCTTTTCTCCTGGGCTGGGGCACATCGTGCTGGACAACACAGTTCAACCTGGACAATACAGTTCAACCTGGACAATACAGTTCAACCACAACCACTGCACTCAAACAGCCTGACAGGTGTGTAAACACCTATGAATGCCATCCTCCCCACCTTGCCCGCTCCTGTATATCGCCATTGCTGGTGAGACGAGGCCGCTGATGACCATGAAGATGGAGAAGATCTGGATGCCGTTGCCCATCATCCACATCATGAAACACATGAACCCAACCTGCTTGAACGGCGCAGTCGCCGTCTGCCACAGGGCCTGGGTGTGTTGGATGCAGCGGGGGGGGGGAGGGAGATGGTTTGGCGCAAGACAATGCAGGCACAGACACACAGCCAATGCTTTCGACCTTTGGTGAGGTGGCCTTGAGGGAAAGTGTCCACACGCCAGGGTAGAGTGTCATGTGGCAACATGTGGATGGCGGCCGTGCAGGCTGCGATGTCATGCAATGTCACCCCTGGTAACAGGGAGGAGGGAGAGATATGCAAGCCTTGCTTTGCGTATGTCACAGGCTGGGGTCAGGGTGTGTGACGTGACGACGAGCATATGCCGCTGTGTGGTGGGGTGAGCTGTCGTACGGGAAGCAGGGGAAGGGGTGGTCCAGGGCTGCTGCAAGCCTTGCACAATGTGAGGTCCATCAGCTGTCATGAGGCCTGTCAGCACACCTGCTGCTTCTTCTCTATCAGCTTGGGGTCCTTGCGCTTGCCATGGCTGCTGGTGCCTGCAACCTGCACCAACAGCAGCAGATGTGACACATGCAGGAACCTCCTCTGTGAGAAGCGAGCTGCCAACCCGCGAAGGCCATTGCAGATCGTGGCTGAGCTCTCCCCACTGCCGCTACTGCCCCAACTTCTGCTTGAAAGTGCTGCATGTTGCGCGTGCAGTGGTACACAACGCTCTTGACCCAAATATGTCAGTGTGATTGCTTGTTGGCCAACCAGCAGCAACAACCTGCACAGCACGTACCCAGTCACGAGCTAGAGCACTTTCATAGCCTGGTGGGTCAAGCTTGGAGCTCTGCTTCACAGGGCCCTCTATGGTGCTGAAGTCTAGTCTCCAGCTGCTGTTGCTGTTGCTTGTCATGAGACCACGCCACAACAGCTACGATGCACAAAGTGCCCCAGTCAGATGTGATAGCTGGTCTAAGAGGGTGTGATGTGCGATTCAGACTGCTTCTACAGGTTCATATCAGGTGTGGGATCAGAGATCTGAGGAAGTGTGCGCAGAGTCTGTAGCAAGAGCCTCTGCCCCGATGCTGTGCTGTATGTGCTTTTTGTCGCTTGTAATTTCGGTGACAGGGGAAGTACACCGATTGCAACATGCTGGCAGTTCGCAACGGCAACAGGTCCAACAATGCATTTCACTTGACGCTCCTGAGTTATGCCTGCCAGCTTGAGAGTGTTGACCAGCACACTGTTTTGGTAGGACAGCTCCTCCTTTGCACTGCTGCCGTCTTGCTGCTACGAAACGAGCTGCAGGTGCACAAGCACGAAGCCAAGGGCTTCCAAGTGTGTATTACAAACACTACAATCTTTGAAGGTTCTCCTCGATCACCACCTCGTGCTGCAGTTCCCCGACACCACTGCTGCTGCTACTGCTGCTGGTGGCAGCTCAAGCCCTTACAGCAGCCACATGGCAAAGGTCAAGCCCCAACAGCAAGCCAAGAGGCAGCGGGTGCAGGAGGTGGGTGTGGTCGTCTAGGTCGTGTCTAGGCAGCTTTGCCAAGTCTTTAGCAGCTTGCCAGGCTGGTTTGCCAGGCAGGTGTGCCCAGCCAGGGCACTACTCAAGGTTCTGTGGCATGGCAGTACGCCAGTGGTACAGTTTGCCTCGTCTGTACTGTGAGTCCACCCCTGCCTGATTTGCCCTCTCTTCCCCTTCACCGTGCCCCACACGTATGCACAGCCCTCTGACTCAGAGGATGATTATGCTGACTTGAGCGGAGATGACGTCCTCCCAGGCAGCGACAGCAGCGATGACATGATGGGTGAGGAGGAGGGAGGGCCCATGGCCCCTACAGCCCCTCGCCAGTATGCAGGCAAGGACATAGCAGCCCTGGCAGCAGCAGCGCAGCAGCAGGCGGCAGCGTATACGAAAAAGCAGCAACTAGCTGCAGCTGCAGCAGCAGGTGCCGTTGCTGCTGTGGGCTCAGAGGAGGAAGAGGAGGGTGAGGAGGAATACAGTGAAGACATGAGTGATGGGGAGGGGGGCAGCAGTGACGAGGAGGAGGCAGCAGCAGGAGAGGGCAAGCGGCCAACGATATACAATGCAGGTGGGTAGCAGGGTGAACCACACAGCGAGAGGGTTTGTGCTGACTGGCAGGGTTCATCATGCATGCCTGTGCACTGTTTGTGATTTAGAATTCACCGTCTTCAGCACTGAAGGCGAGCAGCATGCAGCAGTTGCAGAGGCAGGGGCCGGTCAGCCCCTAGGCAGGCGGCAGCAACGCATCGGCCAGTGCAAACGCAGCAGACAGGCAACACACCTTGCTTGTGTTAACTGTGCCGCACTCCAGCAACAGTGCCAACTCTCCAAAGCCCAGACAAGCCATGTTGTGCAGCCTGATGTGACGTCAAACCTCCTACTCTGCAACTGCACGCTGCCGCCCTGCTGCTGCTGCTGCTGCTGCTGTTGTTCATGGTGTCACTGCTGCTGCTGCCGCTGCTGCATCCCAGAGGGTCTGCATGAGAAGCTAGAGGACATCTCCTGGATTGATGAGCAGCCGTGGCGTGAGAGCCTGGTGGTCAGCGGGGCCACACCCACTGTGGTGGAGGACGTGGACGATGACCTGGAGAGGGAGCTGGCCTTCTACAACCAGGTGGGGGGGGGGAGGGGAAAGGGATGGGAGGGGACAGCTTTTGCAGGCTCACTGCACCCAGTAGGAAGGCAGCAGCTGGTGTGCATCTGCCATGCACTGGGTCAAGTGCGCCAATGGAGTTGCTGAAACGGCCACAGGGCCGTGGTGCGTGCGATGGCCGCTTCATGATGGGCAGCCATAACAGTCCGGTCAATTGGTGTCTCAGAAATTGTGTTGACTCTGCCCAGCAGGCTTTGAGTGTGTTGTGTCTGCATGTGTGTGCCCAGCTACTGTTCCTCCTTACCTGCCTATTTTCTTCTCTGCCTCGTTGTTGATATCCCTTCAGGCCATGGCGGCCACCACTGAGGCCATCAGCCGGTTTGAGTCTGAGGGTGTGTCGTGGCATCGGCCGCCTGACTACTACGCAGAGATGGTGAAGAGTGACGAGCAGATGGCACGCATCAAGGACCGGCTTATGTACGAGCAGCAGCAGATCGACCAGGCAGCAGAAAGGTGGGTGCGGGTGGCTGAACACTACAGCGTTGTTGGGTGGTTTGGTATAGTGCAGAGGTTGCCGCCGCAGGGATGCACAGCAAGGTGTCTGGCTGTTGACCCTGCAAGGAAACTGTTGTCCATACTGACTGGACTGAGCGCTGCTGCGGTAACCGCCACGTATCTGGTGTGCTGTGCTGTGCTGTGCTGTGCTGTGCTGTGCTGTGTGCTTCCTCAGGCGCAAGGCTCGTGAGCAGAAGGCGTATGCAAAGCAGGTTCAGGCTGAGAAGGTGAAGGAGCGGACGCAGGAGAAGAAGCGGCAGATACAGCAGGTGCAGCAGCTGCGCAAGCAGAGAGAGAAGTCGGTGAGTCACTGATGCAGGACGGCACCAACGGGCAGGGAGCAGAGTGTGTGTGTTTGTGTGGGGAGGGGAGGGGAATGGGGAGATGTTGGCAGCCTTCTGAAGTGGCTGACACTGCCAGCATGCAAGTGTGTGTGCTTTCCACAGTTGCAGCCCAGTGTTGTGGGCCAACTCTCTTGATGTATCAGTGCAATGGTTTGGAAAGGCAATGCTGAACACCTTCAGCCGCCGTCTGCGCATGCATCACTGTCACCACAGCATCATATGCCCGTTGATTGCTGTTGCCCCATGTCACATCATGTGCTACTGCACAAAACTCACAACCATCTTGTGTCCTGTCCTGGCGCAGGGCTTTGCTGGTGAGCTTGACTTTGATGCTGAGATGAACAAGGGCGGCAGGGGCGGCCAGCAGCAGCAGCAGCGGCAGCAGGGCAAGCCATTCCAGAAGCCTGGTCAGCGCTTCAACCCCAGCGAGCGCCTGCCCAACAAGAAGCGGCAGCTGAAGGACGCTAAGTTTGGCTTTGGCGGGAAGAAGCGGCTGCAGAAGCAGAATGATGCATTCAGTGCTGCTGACATGTCGGGCTACAAACCAGGGCGCTTTGAGGATGAGGGCAGGGGAGGGGGCAGGGGCGGGGGCAGGGGAGGGGGCAGGGGCGGGGGCAGGGGCGGCGGCAGGGGCGGCGGTAAGGGCCGTGGCCCTGGGGGCCCTATGGGCGGGGTGAAGAAGGGCGGTGCAGCAAACAGGCCGGGCAAGGCTCGCCGCCAGCAGCAGAAGCAGCGCAATTAGGCAGGCCAGTTTGGGCGGCAGCAGTGATGTCAGCCAGCTCACTGTGCACAGTGACGGCGCAAGATGACAACTGCCGCAGCAACTTTTGAGCCTGCTGCCCATCACCCCTGGTGTTGCTTGGACCACTATTGCTTGTGATGGCTTGCCTGGTTGTAGTAAGATCGCAGAGGCTGAAGCTGCCGTATCTTTGCAAGCTTGGCACATGGTTGCAAGCATCATGCCTGACAGTCTACCGTTGGTCTTATGTGATCATGAACATTGGGCGCGATGTTCATTGTACTGTTGTCATTGCAGTGTTTGGAAGCACAGGCTGTGATGTACATGTTGCACCTGTTGGATAACAAATGTGTTTGTTTGATTTTGCCACTGGCAGCTGCAGCCGCCATGACACACTCTGGTCAAATGACAAGGCAAAGCATTATTCAGGGGACATGACAACGGTGGTTGGCACAATACTGTGACGCTATCTTGCAGCACAGCAGCACTGTGCTTCAGCACTTCAAGCATCAGAAGGACTTGGTGCCCAATAATCAAGCATACCTGGACAGGATACTCCAGACCGTAACAAGGACACGTCACTCGTTGGGCTCAAGGGAGGTCATACATGCAAACAAAACACTCTCACCCAAGACCACACACAACACATGCCCACTTGGAACTTCACAGCAGGTTTCAGCAGCAGGAAGCCCTGTCTGTACCTGGTTGCCATGCGATAGCATTGCATGCAGTGTCAGAGCCACACACACCAGACCCGCCCCACTCTTACACAGGTTCTTTCCCATGCTGATGCCACGATTTGGATAATGCGTGCACACAACCCATGTATGGCCACCCCTTGCAAGCGCAGCACTTGGCTTGAACGCTGAGGCAGTTGGGATGTTTCTGGTTGAGGCTTGTCTGTACCGTTCAACACACAGCAAGCTGCTAGCAGCAGCAACCAGCTGGAGTCTTTCCAGCCGTTTTAGCCAACCGTTGCCAAACTGTTGCGACTTCTCCACCCTTTCAGCCAAACGTTGAAAGGCTGTTGAGGGGTTAGCCATCAGCTGAGGCCCAGCAGCTCCACCAGTCCCTCAAAGTCATCCACCACTCCATCAGGTGCAGGCAGGAAGTCAGGCCAGGCCTCGTGTGGGCTGCGCCGCACATACACACCACGCAGCCCAGCCTGCACACGACACGACAGGGCCACAACAGGCTGGGTCAGGAACAGCTGCCACTGCCAACTGCGCCGCCTGGACTACCAGCAGGGTGTGCCTGTGTGCCTGTCAGTGCTGGGTCTTGCAAAGCAAAGCAACACATGAGGTGGATCACACATCCTGCAAGACACACGCCATGATGTGAGCACACGCTTTAAGAATCCTCCACGAGACGACCACTTCATCAAAAGAATGCATCAGGCACTCCACTCTGTCGCGCATGAGCCACACTGAGCTGCATGCAGGGTCTTGTGCGGAGGGTGAATGCAGCCGCCTGTACCCCCCCCCCCTCCCTGTACTGTGGTGACCACTAGCAGCAACCTCTTGCACCCCCTCAGTTGGCTCAACAAACGGTTGAAACCACACCCATAGAGTCAAGCAGTACTCATCAGCACTACCCATACGTTACTCACCTGCATGGCTCCTGCAATATCCCAGGGGTGTGAGGCCACCATGAGCACCTTGCTGTCAGGCAGGCCCAGCTGCTTCACCGCATAGCTGTAGCTGGAGGGGAACGGCTTCCAGGCTTGGGCCATGCAGCAACAGCACGGGGGGGGGGGGGTGTCAGCCCATGCCAATTGTGAAGTAGGCATGCAGAGAAGCATCAAGAGATGCATAAACCCAGTCACCAGCAGGCTGTGCCAGTGACACACCACCCAGTCACGTGACCGCCTGCATCGTAATGAAAATGATTGCCACTTTTGCATTATTGGCTGCATGTGCCACATGCTGCAAGTTGGTGCTGGTCGCCTGCGTGAGGTCAGCACACCTGTGCCATGTTGATGTCCAGTAGAGGTCCCTTCACCAGCTGGATGGCTCCACCAGCTGTTAACACAGGCTTGGCAACACCATCAGCACTGCCGTTGGTGAGCACTGCAACCTGAAACAGGCAAGGATAGGTCCAGGTGGTGATATAATCACTCACACCGCATACAAGCTGCAGCTGACATGACTGGGAACTATAGAAACCCTGCCCATTCAACTGCCACCTGTCGGCACCATGGATGCTAATGGTGCTTGCATAGCTGTGGCAGGCCATGCACTGCTGTCAATCATGCTGTTGTGCACAGTGAATAACACTACCACTGTCACTGCCTGTACGCGTTTGGTATATCTCATGCAGGCCACTAGATGAGCTGAATGGGAATGATCAAGCCAGCACTACTGAGTTGCAACCACTATTCGCCCCGTTTCCCCTCCCATTACCTTGATGCCTGCCTTGTTGATCTTCGATAGTGCTGGTTGAATGTCAGGGTACAGTGTTCCGCTGCCCCATGCCTGACTGACTTTGCTCATGGCCTCAACGCCAGTCAGCCTGCAACCACACACACGGCAAGTCATGAGTCAGCACACAACAAGAGTGCAATGCACTGCTGTGCCAGCTGGGAGTGTGTCAGGGCAATTTGCTTGCAAGCTTGTCACCCAGCACGCTGCTGCAGCATACAGGTTGGGAGTGGGGCTGCACACAAGTGCAGCCCTGCACAGCACGCCAGGATGCCATTGCTGCAGCAAGCATTGCTGCAGCACGCATCACACGACATTGCAATTGCTGGCTGTTGCTGTGCTCCCGTGACGAGCAGGTATGGACATATGCGCCTCTCGGCACACAGATAGCGAGGGCATGAAAAGACCCACCTCTCGTCTTTGCCAGCCTGCCGCAGCATCACTTCCAGGTGGTAGGCGCCCACATCCTTGAAGGAGCGGAACAGGCCGGCTGCTTGAGCAGCAAAGGCATCACGCAGAACATTCGAGAACCATAGCTGCAAACCAGCAATTACACAGGCGTCAGAGACAGAGACGAGATGTGGGTGTTGGCAATCACACCTCAAGTGCTGTTGATGTGTTGATGTGACCTGCATTATGTTGCATTGATGAGGGGTGGGGAGGCTTTTTGTGCAATTGAACAGACAACACGCTGCCCAGGATGGCATGAAATCACTGGCCTTCTGTGCGCTGTGCCAGTGCCAGCACCGCCAGCATGACTGACCTCCACGAGGCTCTCGTCCAGGCCAAGCTCCTTGAATGCAGGTGCAGCTGCTGATGGTGGGAACAGCGTGCCATTTACGTCCAGTAGAACTGCCTTGGGTCTCAGAGGAGGCTTCTCCGACTGCTGTTTCCAGCCCCCTAGTTAATTCAGCAGAGATGCCATGCTACAGGTGAGCTGAGGGGTGCACCTGTGCCCTGCTGCAGCCTGTTTTCAGCGCTGTGCTGCTGTGTTCTGAGACTGCTGGTGTAGATTGCCTATGCCCCCGCTTTTTTGAGACAATATGTCGGGTTTGTTTTGGGATCAAACAATAAGAGTAGACTACGTAAAGCCTGCCCAACTTACTTGTTCGCGCGGCAACCTGATCTGTCACAAGTATTCTTTGATGCTCCCGATCAAGTGCCGACAACCAGTCACGCACCTTGCAAAGCTCATACTAAACTTTGCAATGCCATGTTGTCACAACACTCAGGGTGACGTGGCATTGTCCTGTCAGATTCCGACATGGTCATCCTATCTCCCTCCCGTCATTAAACCAACAGAAACAAACGCAACCATCACGACGTGCCTGAAGCTGCAATGTGTTGCCGTAGGCACATGCAGCAGACAGTGGGACCCACCTCAAACTGACAATGCAGTTGCTGACAGCAGTAGGGCCCATCAGTGCTTCCCTGCAACTTGCTCCCGTTCTGTGCGCCCTAACTGGCTCATTCAATAGCTTTAGACGCCTCTCATCATCGCTATCTGGAAACCTAGCCCAATGGAAGGCCAAGGCAACGAAGGAGCTGAAGGGGAAGGACCCGTTTGAAACCCTAAGCCATCACACGCAGGATGTAAGTCCCCTGCACAGTGCTGCCGCGTTTCAAGGGACAACTTGTCAAACTTTTACTATCTGGCCTTCCCCTGCAGGGCATCCCACTCAAGCCAGTGTACACCAGCGAGGACCTGCAGCAGCTGCAGCAGCAGGGGGTCACAGATGAGGTGAGGGTAGGGCATACACATTTTGCAAACCTGAGCCCTCCCCTTTGAGCAGCAGACAAAAGTGCTGGAGACATGACTGTCTGTCTCCTTTGGGGTCTCGGGCGATGACATCCACGCTAGTTGTGACAGCTAGACTTGTGAAATCCGTGTGTCACAGCCAAAGTGTGCACATGCTGCTCCCGTAGTGTGTAGGACACTAAGCTTGATGACAGGCTGTGCAGCGTTACTGTCTCCAGCCTGATGCTCTGCACGCCTGAACACTGCGGCAGCAGCAATGATGAAACGCCTGATCGAATCGTCCCATCACTGCCCCATGCCGTGCTGTGGTCCTGCGTGCGCAGCTGCCTGGCGTGTATCCGTACTCGCGTGGGCCATATGCCACCATGTACACAGCACGCCCATGGACCATCCGGCAGTACGCAGGCTTCTCAACTGCAGAGGAGTCAAACGCGTTCTACAAGGTCAGCACACAGCAGTTGACAGGCCAGCGCATCATTGACAGCTGTGCTGTGGCAATCAGCAGCTGCCTGTGGGCTGCGCGGCACTGAGGACAGTCATTGAAGGACAAGCGCGCTGCTGCACTCAGCAGTATGCAGCACAGTGTTGACTGCAGGCCGCAGTGGCCGGCAGACTCTGCAGCATCTGCTGGCCTTGCAGCCAACTCCTGCAAGCAGCAGGAGGGGAGCCTTTCAGCTCGTTCTCAGCACCGCAGACCTCTTGTTCTTACAATTGACTGTGCATAATTGTGTCATTCGTCATGCTGCCTGCCGCAGAAAAACCTTGCTGGTGGAGCTATGGGTGTGAGTGTTGCCTTTGACCTCCCTACCCACAGGGGCTATGACAGCGACCACCCACGCGTACAAGGTGGGTGAGTGAGCGGCCCTGTTATGGCCTCTACGCAGGGCTTGACAAACATTCAGCCTACGGGCTTCTCACTCAGTTGCGTAGTGCACTTGTGAGGGCCCCCGACCTTGACCACGGTTCCACTGGGATGCACCTGGTGTCAGCCACTTGCTGTGTAACATGTGTGAGGGCAGTTGCTGTTCAGGCGACAAAGTGACTATTTCATATGCTGTGTCAGCAGTATCAATGCCTTGCTGCCTCCCTTCCTCCCTCCCTCATGAACCGTCCTCACTCTCCTCACTGACCCGGCGCCAGGCCCCCTGCACTCCATGTCTCCAGGGGACGTGGGCATGGCTGGCGTGGCAGTGGACTCTGTGGAGGATATGAAGGTGCTGTTTGACGGCATACCCCTGGACAAGATGAGTGTCAGCATGACCATGAACGGGGCGGTGCTACCTATCCTGGCCATGTATATTGTGGCAGCGCAGGAGCAGGGGGTGGCAGCGGAGGCGCTCACGGGGACCATACAGAACGACATACTCAAGGTGCGGGGGCAGCGGAAAGTTAGGGGGTTAGGGAAGAGAGGTTGGGGCGAAGCAGGGGGTAGACTTAGCCTGCCTGTGCAGACGGATGGCAGCGGAGGCGCTCACGGGGACCATACATAACGACATACTCAAGGTGCGGAGGGGGCCACCCTAGTATCGGGTTTAGGGAGGGGAGGTGGGGGTTTTACCAAGGGGAGGGGAGGCAACAAGTGTGAAGGTCAGGCCAGCTGTGCAGCAGAGGCAGTCACAGGCACCATATTGGACGAAGTACAAACTGATATACTCAAGGAGCGGCCAGCCCAGTTGTTTGGGTTCCCTCCAGGGGTGTGGGGAGATTTGTGGAGGGGAAGGGGGGGCGGGAATCAGGCCGCCTTGGCGCCAGGATGGCAGCGGTGCTCACAGGCATCACTTACCAGGGGGGAGGGCAGGGAGTTGTTGATCACCCCTCCAACAGTTGGGTTGCCAGAGCCAAGAGGCAGACACAGCTGGGAGGCACACTCGCTGGCAAAATGTAGGGAAGGGTGCGAGGGTTTGCGGCTGTTCTGCATAGGTCTGCAGCTGTGCATGCCTATTGTATTCATGGGTTGCCTCCTAGCTGCCACAACGGCAGGAACACCTGGCCTGCGTGGACATGCTTATGTTGGTCAATTTTCATTTGTGCTCCTGTCTTGTCCATTTCTAATACAAAGGGTTGAACGATAATGGCTCATTCACTGGCGGCATCACATCTTTGCTAAACCCTGCAGGAGTTCATGGTGCGCAACACCTACATCTACCCGCCGCGCCCCTCCATGCGCATCATAGGGGACATCATGGCCTACACCTCAGCACACATGCCCAAGTTCCACCCAATCAGCATCAGCGGGTACCACATGCAGGTCAGGCAGGGGCAAGAGGGGGCCAAGCCGCTAGCAGCTTGAATCTAGGTTTAGGACCTAGCTTTGATGCCTACTTGTAGTGCTCACCACTTGAAACATGATAACACTGCCTGCATTCGTCTGCGTTGCCGCATGCGTGTCGCATCTTCATCCCAGCTGTTTGCTTCGTGCAGCATTTGACCTTTCCGCCTCTGTGTTGAAATGGCTTTGTCGCCCTGCACTGTACTTGCCTGGCTCCCTTCTCAGGAGGCTGGTGCTACCCCAGCCATTGAGCTGGCCTTCACCATTGCAGATGGCCTGGAGTACATCAGGTGGGATGGCAGGAGGGTTCAGCTGGCTCCTGGCTGACTGGCTGTGATGCAGCAGTGCAGCATCATACACACCAAGGGTGCAATGCTTAGCACACCACCTGGGTTAGCAATTGCACCCGGCTCTGTACATACAGACGGCGCCAGCTTGCCGTGCTGTGCACCTGCGTATGTACACTGCAAAAGTGTGCTCCTTGTTTGGTGGTCAGATGGGGCGCACTCCAGTTGGACAGTCTTGCTTGTGCTGCTACGGTTGTTGTGCTGCAACTGCTCTCAGGTGTGCTCAGGAAGCTGGCTTGAAGGTGGACCAGGTTGCTCCACGGCTGTCGTTCTTCTTTGCTGTTGGGCTCAACTTCTTTGAGGAGATTGCCAAGTTGCGTGCAGCCCGGCGGCTGTGGGCGCGCATGGTCAAGGAGAAGTTCACGCCACAGAAGGAAAGCAGCCTGGTTCTCAGGTGGGCACTCGTGCAGTACTGCAGGCCAGGAGTCAGGTTTGTGGGGGGGGGGGGTGGCTGAGAAGAGGCAACATGCTGGACACACCTGGCTGGCGATGGCTCTTCCCGTTTCAAAACCTCATTGGTTCCTATGCTTCTGTCACGTGCTCTTTCCCTCATGTGTGTTGTGACACAGGACTAGCAAGCAGCAGATACATGTTGGCATGACAGCCGGACTGTACTGATGAGGATGTGTTTTGTTCAAAGTGAGGATCATATGACACTGATATGTGTGCATCACTGACAGCAAGACTGCTCCTCGTCGCATATTCAGGCAGTAGCTCTTGCTTCACAAGGGGTGCTGACCACTGTGTTCGCCCACCCATCCGCATGTGTGTCTGCAGGACGCACTGTCAGACCAGTGGCTACTCGTTGACCGCGCAGGAGCCTCACAACAACATCATCCGCACCACCATAGAGGCCATGGCAGCAGCACTGGGCGGCACGCAGTCCCTCCACACCAACAGCTTTGATGAGGCCCTGGCTCTGCCAACAGACTTCTCAGCACGGCTGGCACGTAACACACAAACCATCCTGCAGGTAATGGGGGCCTGGGTAAAGTAGTAGGCCCTGTGGGCACCCTCATGAGCCCCTCATGAGCCTCTTGCTGGCTGTGCCGGGGATGGGATTCGGTCCCCAATTAGTGTACTGTACTGTACTGTCATGTACTGATCTGTACTGTCCTGTCCTGTACTGTGATGCTGGCACACATGAATGTCGGATGGGGGTGGGTGCTGAGTGAGCACAGGCGGCAGTAGGTCCTGCTGCACCATATGTTGATGCCTGCCTTGTACTTGAAGGCACAGAGTGGTGCATGCAGTTTGACGTGTCTATATGCAGTGAGCTGCTATGGGTTTGGGTTTGTGGGCATTCATCAGCCACATCTTCCATCCAGCCACCCACTGGCCCTTTCCTGCCCTCACCGGGCCAGTTTTGGTGTGCTGCCGTTACTGACACTGAACCTTCAACTGACCTCAACTTTCAGCAGTCCTGTTCGGACAGTCCAGCAGTAGTATCAAGGGCCTTCAAAGCATATGTCCCAATGCTGTGTGGGCTTGCTTGCCTGCCTGCCTGCCTGCCTGCCGTGACCCCAGGAGGAGACAGGCATCACTGCTGTGGCTGACCCATGGGGCGGCAGTTACTTCATGGAGTCCCTCACAGCACAGCTGGAGGCACAAGCTGAGGCACTGCTGCAGGAGGTGGAGGGGCTGGGGGGCATGACGGAGGCCCTGCTCGCAGGTACTGGGGGCTTTTCCATGGCTGTGGGCGTGAGTGTGCCTGGGGCGTATGGTGCGTTATTTGATGGAGGTGGAAGGGCTGGGGGGCATCATTGCGGCCCTGCTCGCAGGTACCCAGGGTTCACCATGGCTGTGGGTGTAGTGTCCTTTGCTCAATGCAGGTGGAGGGGCTAGGGGGCATGATTGCGGCCCTGCTCGCAGGTACCCGGGGCTTGCCATAGCTGTGGGTGTAGTGTGTTTTATTGATGGAGGTGGAGGGGCTAGGAAGCATGCCGGAGGCCCTGTTCGCAGGTGCTGGGGGCTTGCCATGGCTGTGGGTGTGAGTGCATGGGGCATCATAGTGTGCTTTGCTTGATGGAGGTGGAGGGGCTAGGGGGCATGACGGGGGCCCTACTCGCAGGTGCTGGGGGCTTGCCACAGCTGTGGATGATGCAAGTGTACATGGGGCATTGAGATGGCTGTTTGTGGGGGCGTGCATGACGCACGGCTGTTTGCGTGGTTGCTTGCAGCGTTGCCATGGCTGTTTGTGTGGGTGTGCGTGGGGCATCACAGTTGGCTTTGCTTGACAGAGTTGTGTGACAGGATTCCTCTCTTTTGGAAGCATCCCGTTGCTAAGTAAGCCGCAGCAGCTGAGGGAGTAGATTGGGGTGGTTGGATTGTTTGTGGTAGGCGGCAAGAGCAGGACCAACGACTGCAGTCAATCATCCACTTTTTCTGGGTTAAACATGTGATGTCAGAAGTGTTTCTCAGATGTGGGACTTTTCAACACATACCCGGGCCCGCTTATCAGCACACTTACTCAACGCTTGTCACCCCACCCATCACACACAGGTCTGCCGAAGCGCAAGATTGAGGAGTGTGCGGCGCGCCAGCAAGCACACATCGACAGTGGCAGCCAGGTCATTGTCGGTGTCAACAAGTTCATCGCGCCGCAGACAACAGGTATGCGCGGAGCGCACAGTGGCTGAAGCCTGGTACTGGGGCTGCAGCTGCATCTGTGCTGGCAGCGTTTTTGCCGTCCGATTTGATCACGTTTGACTACGCAACAGTTGTGAGACGCGCCGTTGTGGCTCTTGAGCTGCATTCAGCAGGTCAGTATTGGTGTGTGGTGCTACCAAATCATCAGTGATGGTGGGCGTAGCTGAGTCATGACCTAATCTGCTGTGCTGGTGCGCTACCGTGTGGGTGTCTTGTAGAGGCGGAGGTGGTGCCAGTTCGGCAAATTGACAACAGCGCTGTGCTGTCGGCGCAGCTTGCCCGCCTAGACCGTGTGAAGCAGTCCCGGGATGATGCAACAGTGGCAGCAGCACTGCAGGTGAGCTAGCACGGTCCTGCACATATGCTGTGCCGTGCTGTGGCGTGCTGTGCTTGCCTCTCTGCTGAGTGCACTGCAAGATGCCCCCTCCTCTGCAGATGTCAACCCTGCACATGTCAAGCTTGCACTTGTCGGGTGTTGGGTTTGTTGCTGCCTTGGCACTACATGCACGAGGGCGGGCTTGCTGATGTACAGCGTGCAGGAATATTAGCGCGTGCGCCGGCCAGTAACGCTGGCATTGCGCTGCTGCTGCTGGTGTTGTGTTTTGCATCAGGCGCTGGAATCAGCAGCCCGCAGTGAAGCCCGGCAACCCAACATGCTGGAGCTGGCAGTGCAGGTCTGTTGAAGCAGCCACCTGCATATGCATCAAGATCGTCAGTGCTTGCATGTTGACATGTAGTATACCAATTGAGCTGTCACATTGAGTTGTTCCAGCGCTCATGAAGTAGCAAACCTGCATGTGGGTGTGCAGAGCATGTGCAGTAAATCCTAATGGTAATGGTTTGCTGTAGCCAGAGGCTGGAAGCGCACTGTGCACGGCATCAGCGGCTGCTGCAATGCCCACCAGCACTGCACTGCAACAGACGAAATGACGTGCTGAAGCTTTGTCAGGACAGGCCACCTGCCGCCATTGCTGCCTCAGTACAGAATCGTTGAGTTTGTGCTGTGCTGTGTTGTGCTGTGCTATGCTGCTCTGTACTGTGCTGTTCTGTACTGTGTTACAACCCGGCAAACACCTGGTGCTTCACCTGCAGGCTGCACGTGAGCGCTGCACTGTGGGAGAGATCAGTGATGCGCTGGAGCGCGCCTGGGGCAGGCATGCGGCCTCAGCGGGGGTGGCACCAGGTTACTACGTCACTGAAAGGGAGGCTGCTGCTACAGGTGTGTCTGAGGCAGACCGCGGCGCACTGGAGAGGAGTAACCTGCATGAATGCGCCCAGCTGTCTGGCAGGGCACGGGCTTGTGATGGTGCCGCATGATGCTGCTACCACAGTGGCAGGGCTGGGTGCGCGTCCATCATGTGACCTGTGGCTCCCCTGAGGACAAAGAATGCGCCCCTCTACGCCATTTCCCCCCAACCCCCCACACTTGGCGTGTGTGCACATTGTGACCGGTTATCTTGACATACAACATTCACCAATACCTCTGGTGTCTGACAACCGTCCACCTGTACTCTTGGTGCAATCATCCTGTCATCAATCACCTCCTCCCAACCCCCTGCTGATCTGCTGCAGCGTCTGGCCTGGATGGTGACGTGGAGGTGTGCCAGGTGGAGGAGGCTGTCAGGCACTTTGAGCAGATCACAGGGCGCCGGCCGCGCATCCTCATCGCCAAGATGGGCCAGGACGGACACGACAGGTTGGGGGGTGCAGGGGGGGGGAGGGGGGGATGTCAGCAGAGGGAGTGCACGAATGGTGGGGGGGGAGGAGGGGGGTGTCAGCAGAGGGAGTCCATACGGGGACACAGGTGTCAGCAGAGGGAGTGCATACGGAGACACACTGGGAACAGTCCTACAATGATACCTCTAACATGTGTGTTTTTTGGGGGAGGTGAATGTGTATGGTACTGTGTTGTGTGCAGCCTGCACAAGGTGCAGTGATTGGCAGTGCACATAAGCAGCATTGGGTGCTGGCAGCGCTTGTGCATTCTGTCTGTGAAGGGCTGGTGTGCTTGTGCGGCGCATTCCTGTGTGACCTGAAGGCTTCACAATCTATCTACCAGCAGGCTTTGCGCAAAGGCATGGCAGGCAGTTGGCCTCTGTGACCAGCCAAGAGCTGCAGCAGAGCAGTGGCAGCAATGGTGTGTTTGTGCAATCTTCTTCGTCTCCTCATGCTGCTGCTGCTGCTGGTTGTCCTGCTGCTGTTGTTGGTTCATGTAGGGGTGCGCGTGTGATGGCAAGTGGCCTGGCTGACCTAGGGTTTGATGTTGATATCAGCCCGCTGTTCCAGACCCCCAAGGAGGTGGTGCTGCAGGCCATGGACGCAGACGTGCACATCATAGGCATCAGCTCACAGGCAGCAGGACACAGGTGAGGGAGGACAGCAGCATCTGCGCCTGAACCTTCTGTGTGTCGACAGAGGGAGTACTTGGATACATGCAAGCTCGTGTGTGGGTGGGGGGGGGGGTGCTGAACACATGCGTGCGTCATGTTGCCTGTGTTGTCCATTCCGCAGGACACATGTTGCAGGGTTACTCGGCTATCATGTTGATGGTACTGGTCCTGCCGGTGGCTGAGCTGACTGTGCAGAAGGTTGCAATGTTTGAATGAGTTGGATTGTGAATGTCGGCGGCCTGTGAGCAGTCTGCCCTTTCATACTGCGAAATTCGATTTGTCATTCGCCATGTGTGTTTGCAGGTCCCTTGTGCCTGCTTTATTGGAGGAGCTGCGCCAGTCTGGCATGCTGCACGTGCTGGTAGTGGTGGGAGGCATCATACCCCCACAGGTGAGACTGCCTGACCACTCACAGTACGCATTTGTATCCAGTCCCTGCTGCCACCAGGATCGCATAACTGCATCGTAGATCTCTCTCCAATGTGCATCATTCTACTTGCACTAGCATGCCAGGCCACGTCTGCTTTGAGGCTGCCATACCAAGTTTCAGCAAAGGTGGACGACCCAACTACATGTCAGCGCGCATCTGGTTCACCCTTTGCAGCATCCACGTGTGCCAGTGGCTCCTCGTGTGCGTAGGCAATCCACATTTCTTTCTGAATCACTAGTTCCTCATTTAATTTGCGCATGTGTGTGTCCTGCAGGACCATGAGGAGCTGTACGGCATGGGTGTGGCTGCCATCTATGGCCCTGGCACGCGCATCCCTGGCGCAGCACTGGACATGATCCAGCTGCTAGTGGGGGGTGACGAGGATGACACTCAGCAGCAACAGCAGCAGCAGGCAACCGCAGGGGGGCAGGGCCCAGCAAGCAGCTAACAAGCAGCAGGGCGGGGGGATACCTGGCTGCACCCCTGCTTGAGAGGTGAAGTGATGTGTTTTGTGCCTGTGTGCCAGTGCGGCAGGCAGCTTGGTGGTTGTGCAGTTTGGTGGGTCTGTGTGGGGCAGTGTATCATAGCGTTGCATTGAGGGACCATACTTATCAGAGGCTGAAACATGCCCTGGTTGGGAAGATCTTTGGTGGCTGCCAACAACTGACAGTTGTGGCTGGTGGTGGGTCGTGATTGCCTAATCCAGTTGCGTCTCAGTGATATTACATGTTTGCACTTAGGCACTAGGTGCTGGTCGATGTGGGGATGGACCGGTGTCATTGTGTGAAGGTGCGGCACCTCTCGCCAATCCAGCAAAACCCACTTGGTGTTTGTTTTGCAACTCACGCTTTGATGCAAAACCAAAGCCACTCGATCCAGGTGCATCGAGGATGTCAAGCATGTCAACAAGCAGCCAGCAGAAGCAGGGGAGTGTTGTACAGCAACGTGAGCATGCTGTGGATAAGAAGGGCAAGGAGAACACCCCTCCCGGTGTTGGCTGGTACGCACACCCCAACCAATACATGCAATTGACCGATGGGTATGTCATGGGAACTGCCTGAAAGACAGGAATGCATGATGTGAGCAGCACACGGCTGACAATATTGCGCTGCCCCCTTACGTCACCCCTCAGGGCCTGCTCCAACGCACACGCACACAGTGCAGATCTTATTACTGTTACTGTTACTGCTTACCCCTCAGGGCCTGCTCCAACGCACACACACAGGCACCCCTCAGGGCCTGCTCCAACGCACACACACACACACACACACACACACACACACACACACACACACACACACCACACACACACACACACACACACACACACACACACACACACACACACACACACACACACACACACACACACACACACACACCACACACACACACACACACACACACACACACACACACACACACACACACACACACACACACCACACACACACACACACACACACACACACACACACACACACACACACACACACACAGTGCTATGTGCTACATGTGGGCCTGAGAAACCCTCAGTACCATCCAAATGTACCAGAGGGAAGGAATTGGCCTATTGGAAGCATGCAAGTTGAAGGAGAGAAGGGTCTTGCTTGGGAGTTGCTACTGCCTGTGGCCACAGGGGCAACTGATGGCTGGACCGGCTCATTGTTCAATTAAAAAGCGACGACGAGATTTTGGGCGTCAATATATGACTTGATTGGCCCTATATATGGCAGGTGCCATGTTGCCTGTAACCGTCTTCCGTCATTTCCGTCTTTTTGATTTTCTGGGCACTGAGGAGACCGCAAAGAACGTCCAGATGCGACGTAGGAACAGACAGATTGTCGCGTCAGTGCCTCGCATGCCTACAAGTGTGCCACCAAAGTGCATTGCCTCAAGCAGTGTCGATACATCGCTGTCTCCCATCTGGTAATGTTTTTTGCCGTTTGATCATAAAACAAGACGAGCCAGCAAGGAAGCAGCACCGAGGCTACAGTTCCACGAATGGCGATGATGTGCCCCCTTGAGGCTGTGAAAAGCTTACAGGTACTGATCATGGTTGTGCCTGTAACAATGCGTTACAGAGGCCGCACCGGCAGCGGTCCTGCAGGGCGAACTCAACTTCACCTGGCCTTCTCAACACCACTGACACCAGCTGTGTTGGGTCTGTCTGATGCCTGGCAGGAACACGAGCGCCACGAGCTCAGGGAGGCTGGCAAGCGAAAGATGAGCGAATTCAGAGAGCTCAAGGCAGCCCTGACGAAAGCCCATGCTGCAGCAAAGCTGGCCCAGTCAGCCAGCCCTCGGGACCTCATTGGGACCAGCCCTCGGTCGTCTGATGAGTCTGCTGCTGCAGCTAGCATGCAACTTGATCAGTGCCCTCAGCCCCAGGAGCAGCAGCAACCACTACAACCGCAAGCGCAACAGCTGATGACTCATGTGCCGACGCCGCCCTGTGGTTCCACCCACACCCACAGCGGCACCTACAGCAGTGAGTCAGAGACACCGCAACCCAGCAGCAGCAGTGCTGTGGCGGCAGCAGCGGGAGCAGTAGCTGCAGGAGCAGCTGCTGTGGCTGCCGCTGCCGCTGCGCGCGCAGGTGCTGGGGCTGATGCTGATGCAGCGCCCTGCGGCAGTGTGCCCAGCCAGACCCTCACTCAGGCTGCTGCAGCAGCTAGCCAGCCCCACCCACAGCAACAGGACCCACAGCAGCACCAAGCACAGCAGCAGCAGCACCAGCAGCAGCAGGCGGAGGCTGCTGTACAGTCGGCTGGTGATGTGGGGATGCAAGATCCCATGGTCGACATACTGCTGCAGCAGGTGCGGCAACGTTGCACCCTTAACACAATGGACTGCTGTTCACCAACAAGCGGCCAATGCCAAGCAGCTGAATGCACATAATCCATCATTGCCTGTTCTTCATTCACCAGTACTCACAATCACCCCCGCGCTCCTTGCCAATTGGCTCCTCCCCTGTCTCTTATCGTATCATCAATACCAAAGCGCCCTTTCATGTTTACTTCTCACCACCCCTTCTGCCCCCGTCCCGCACCCTCCAGGTTGAGGCTCTGATGAGTGAGAAGCAGCAGCTGGCTGCGCGCTGCTGTGGGCTGCAGCGTGAGAATGAGCAGCTGGTGGAGCTGGTGGGTGTCCTGCACGACACACTGGACACACACGTGGACATGCAGGAGCAGCAGGTCGAAGAACAGCAGCAGCAGCAGCAGCAGCATGAGGACGCAGAGGGAGGGGGTGATCCCATGCTGAGCCACAGCCACAGCCCCTCATCTAGCCAGGGGTTTGATGCTGACTGTGCTGATGGTGATTGTGATGGTGCTGATGGTGATGAGGCTATGTCTGACCCGATGGCAGCTGATGGGGCTGGTGAGGGTGAGGGTTCTGTGACTGTCACAGCCAGCCTGCCCAGGCTGGAGCTGCCTGCTGCTCAGGACCCCCCCTGTCAGCTGCTGCCTGCTGGTGCTGAGGAGTTTTCCCCACCGGTGGATGGGCAAGTCGGAGCTCTGGGGTTTGGGGGTGCAGCACTGACGGTGATGCCTGTTGCAGCAGCGGTGCCACCTGAGCAGTTGTTCCTTGCAAAGCAGCAGCAGCAGCGGGTGGCTGAGTGGTTGGAGCACCGGGGCCCTGGCAGCAACAGCAGCAGCAGCAGTACAGCGGAGGCATGGCAGCAGTGGCAGGAGCAGCTGTCGGCAATGAGCAGTGCCAGTGGCAGCAGTACTGTCACAATTGCGCTGGCTGAGCTGTAAGGGGGGCCGAGGCTCTCCCTTGTATAACAGCACACAGCACAGAAGCTGGGAGCTTGGTGGGTGCCTGGTTAAGGGTTTTTTTATGGGGAGCAGGCAATCTACTGGCCAAAGGGCTTTGGCTACCAGCGATTCGTGTCAACACTGGCTGGCTGGGGGGTGCACAGATTGTGCCGAAACAGATGCAGCAGCCAGCGACACGTGTTATTTGTAGATCTTCATGTAGCTGTTACATTGTTTCTTCTCTTGCCTTTCTATCCTTGCCATTTGCAAGGCTACTGCAACTGGCTGTGTGCAAGTAGGGAACCTCATGCCATCTCTCATTGCTGGCAGGTGAGGCCATCTCAGAAAATTGAGCAGGCCTGGCTTGCAAGGGTGTGTGGGGGCAGTTGTAGGCTTCTCCGTTGGCGTTGAGCGGCTTTGCAGTCGACCTTGCGGCGGCGTTGATAAGTCGAGCTGTTGCTGCCTGCTTTGTGGGCTGTCATGTGGACAGGGCAGTGACTGTCTCAAGTTGCAGCCTGTGGGCTGTAGTACACCGTCCCCATGTACTCAAAAGCGCAACCCTGGCATTGCCAGCACGCAGCGCAGCACAGTCGTTGCCAAGGGTGTCGCAGTGCACGCACACAGTTCAGTGTGCGGGCGTCCTGCTTGTGTATGCTGCTGATGTACTTTCTCAGCTGTGTGTGTACTTTTTCAGCCAGTGTTCAACTCAAGGGGATACAGGAGTGCAATGTGTTTGCCTAGTGCATCTTGATTTAGGCATGGCAGGCTGGTAGTCTAGTTAGCTGAGGTGTAGGGTGATGTGACGGTGGTGGATGGGGGGTGCAGGCCCTTGGAGCTTCATTCATGCTGGACTGTGGGGACCTGCAACAAGGTTTTGCTGCTGGCATTCAAGTTATCAGGGGGGGGGGGGTCAGGGTGGTAGCCATAGAGCATCAGAGGGTGTGGTGCAGGGTGGTAGCCATAGAGCAAAATCCTCTTAGGTGTTTGGTGGAGACTAAAGTTTGTGGTGGAGATGCTGTTGGTTAGGATACTATAGCTCGTGTGTGCTGTTCCGACCAGGCAGAGAACTCTGTATTATGGCTGTGTCAAGTGTAGGCTCTATGCAGGCCACGCATGTCACAAATAGGAGCATGCATGCCTGTTTTCCCTGTTGTTTGGGCCGTTGTTTGTTTGGTGTGGCTGGTTTTGCAGCTCTCTTGTGTGGGCCCTGAATATGAGGGTCAGTTTTGTGACGTCAGTCAATCTTGCCAAGCAGCCAGCAGTTTGAGGGCGAAGTTGTATCGGCTGCTCTTGCGGGTCGCATCAGCTAGTTTGTGAGAGGTGGCATCAAACTCTTGTACATGCTGCATTGCTTGCACCGCTTGGTGCCAGTGCTTTTGTTGCGCAGCAGCCTCCTACCATGCCTGAAGTGTATTGTTGGCTGGATGTTGCTTGCACTAGCCTTGATTGCAGACCGCTGTTTGTATGGTGGGCGCAGCACCACGCCTGCTTGTCTATGCCTGACTGCTAGTTGCTGCAGGGCCAGTGTTGTTGGATAGCTGTGCAGTTGGGAATCTTCTCACGAAGGCTGCTCAATTTGCTGCATTGTCTGGTTGGGTTGCCAAGCCTTCTGGGTGGCAACCTTGTACGCTGCAGTGCTGCATGCCTTCAGGACCGCATCCGCCATACAGGCTGGTCTACATGTGTTGGTATGCTGGCCTTGCCAGCAACTGCTGAAATGCAATTTCACGCCAGGCCATAACTCGTATGTTGGCAAGAACAAGGCCATTGCAGTGCAGCGGCACTATTACCTGTACAGCCAGCGCGCTGTGGCACGCTACTTCTTGTCACAAAGCTGGTGGAGTGTCCAGTTGCAGCGTTGCGTGTCATGCAGCGGCACGCGCCACTGCTCTTTTGTTGATGTGATGCATTTGGTGTGCAAGGCTCCTGCCCTTGCCTGCCTGCATTTGTTGGATGTATGCAAGGTACCAATTGCTGCATGGCGTGTACGCAACGTGGTTGCGCTGTGCACCGGGTTGTATGGAAGTGCAGTTGGGATGGTTGCTTGTGGAATTGTGTAAATGACCGTCGTGAATTGGGGACTCGCGCGGGATGGGGGGGGGGGGGGGGGCTGTGTACAGCACTGGCATCAGCTTCAGTGATGTGTTAACATGCATCTCTGTCTCAAAGACCTGATGCATGCACAAGGCTGTGTCGAGCGTGGCTAGCCATGGCTTGAGTACGGAACAGTGCTGTGGCATATCAGGCCTTGATTCACCACCAATGCAGGCGCACACGTGACCCGTCTAGCTGCATGAATCATTCCAATGGGATGTGCAGATGCATGTAAGCACTGCACAACAGGTGGCAGCTGTCTCCCTTCTGCTGTGCATCTTTTGTGTATGTTGCATGTGTGTGAGCAGCCACAAGCTGATCGATTCCGGCTACTTTACATCCGGCAAATCTCAGTTTCGGCTATGATATTGTCCTTCAGCTCCTTGACATCCTCCGATCTGTGGGCGGTACTACAGGCGGGACCGCTGGTGCGTGCGCGCATCCGACCGACTGAGTGCGGGCCTTATACAATCTGCTGCAAGTAGAGAAACGTATGATATGGGTAGCACGGCCATCGTGACCTACCATTCGGTCAACCAAGCAGATAAACCTCAAGGCAGAAAATGCATCTGACACGGACAGTAACCCTCCTGAAAGAATGGGTACTCACCAGAAACATTTTGTGGGGCAAATCAGCCGTTGAACGCCTTTGTGGGACTGGTTTTGCAATAGTGATTACACCACAGTGGCTGGTGTTTCAATCTAGGCAGTGCTGTCTCTGATCAAGCTGTCTACCGCTACATACACTAATTCGTGGATCGTTGGCGACATCTCTGGCTGCAACTTGAAGTCCAGGTACAGCGTCACTTCAGGGTCGCTTCTGATTACACCGATTCTCACAGGGCATCCTTGTTGGCGCGTTTCACTCACGTACTTACAATAAATATGCTGTACTCACGTGCAGCCTGTGTGGACCTTCGTTGACGTTCCTTCCAGCAGCAGGCCAGTGAAGAGGATGGAAGCCTACGCAATGGCCCAGGTGAGTGTTGCTGTCATACACGGAACCAATGGGACTGTGCATGCTGGTCCTGTGCGGTTTGGTGAGGATGCTGCAGGTGCTGGCTGACCCAGCAAGGGCCCAAAGTGCCGCGTGCTGTTTGCCGTGCAGGATGCGGAGCGAGATGACTTCAAAGCAGCAGGCTACCGGAAGCTTCATCAGCTGAAGCTGTTGAAGGCAGCAGCAGCCCGTCTCATCTCTCAGCAGGATGGACAGCAAGTCCCCAGCAGTCAGCTGGCAAGTCAACTCAGTTGGAGCAACAGCAGCTTCTCCAGCATGCAGTCCTCTCAAGTTCCGCTTGTAAGGTCATTCAGTAATATCGAGCACGTGATGCCTTCGCAACGGATGTCCTTATCCAGAAGCTCCAGCACTGACCGACCCGGCCCCGGAGCAGCGGCAGCGGCGCTGAACACAAGGGCTGACCTGCCACCCCTAGTGCGCAGCAACAGCGCAGGAGCCAACAGGATGGCAGCATACGTGCCCTCACCTCAGGTTGTGGTGCAGCAGGTTAGCACACAGAAGCGACCAGCAGCATACGGTCACAGCAGCTTGTCCAGGGCCCCCAGGTACAGCGAGCCTGTTGGGGGCATGGCCCCTGATGACAGGCTGGAGCTGCTGCTCACAGAGGTAGGGTTTTAGAGGTTGGCTAGGGTTTTTAGGCCTTTTTAGGTGATTGTGCTGTGAGGGAGAGTGTCCTGCATGCCTTACCCCCCATCATAACACTGCAGTCTGCGGCCAGCAAGTGTACGCATGGCAGGGCATGGTGAAAGGTTCTCCAGCAAGGACACAGCCATAGCACAATGATCATGTCATGGTTGGAATGAGCTGGCATTTAGGGGGGAAAGAATTTAAAAAGCAGCTGTGAAGAGCTTGCATCTTGGCTGCAGCTCCGGCTGCAGCTGGCAGGGTGATGCTGTGAAGGAGGGGCATGGGATGCAGGCAGGCAGGCTGACAGGCATCAACCGCCTGTACTGCCTTGTTGCTGAGCAGTCAACGGTACACACGTACCTCACCAGGCTTGTGCAATGCACACATTGACAACCAGGCCTGGTGGTGGCTGTGATGCCTGACGGCCCCTGTCTGATTGCAGACTCGTTGTTGCATGCTGCTTGTTGTTTCCTTTCTGCTCCCTCCCTCCTCCCGCCCTTCCTTGCGTGACCTTGTCAGGTTGAGTCCCTGCTTGCTGAGCGCCAGAAGATGTCAGCACGGGTGTGTGTGCTGCAGAGGGACAATGACCAACTGGCAGAGCTGGTGGGACGACTGACATGCACTCTGCAGGTGAGAACATTTTCCAGTTTCAAGGCTTTTCAACCTGGTGGAGAAAATTACCATCCTTGGAGTGGTGCTGTAGCATCCTGCAGGATTTGCTGTGACATCTAACTTGGGCAGCTTGCTTTCACCGCAAACGCTGGCCACTTTCTTGAGTGTTGCTAGGACTGCACTGGTGTCACCCGCTCTCAGTGCGTGACATGCAGCATGCCCAGCAGCAGACAGCAACGCCCTGAGTTGGTCATGCGAGCTGGCTTACCTCTATCACAAAAATGGGCGCAGTGTTCTCTCCTGTCCATGCTGAGCCTGCGAACAATGTTCAGGAGGACATGCCTCATGTGGGAGCCTCATGTGGGAGCCCCATGGGGGCCGAGGCACATCATTGCCAGTTTTTCTGTCATTTACACTGCGAGTGTTTCCTGGGTGTGTTGCAGGAGCAAGAGCTGCAGCTGCAGGAGCTGCAACAGCAACAGCAGCAGCAGCAGCAGCAGCACTCCGGCGGCTACTTGAGCCCAGTTCCCAGCCTTTCCCTGCCACCAGCAATGGGTAATCAGCAGGTCCCTCTAGACTCACCCCGGGCGGCTGCCGCCCTGCAGCAGCAGCTGCACATACAGCAGCAGCAGCAACAGCAGCAGCAGCAGGTGTTCGCGCGGCAGGCTCGGCTTGATGCATGGCTGGGTCGGCGGCAGGAGACGTGGCAGGAGTGGCAGGCAGCAGTGCCCTTGGAGCACATGCACAGCGGCAGCAGCAGCAGCCTCACCGTAGCATTGGACCAGCAGTGAGCACTGGGAAAGGGAGGGCGGCTGTGTGAGGCAAAGAGCTTGGTGGCCAAGCAGCAGGATAAGCAGCAGCAGAAACAGCGTCAGCTGGGCCTGGGCTTATTGGGCGCGGGGCCTAAAGTGGGACCTGCCCATCCTGAGGCAGGCAGGACCTGCCAGAGATTGACGGCACCTAATCTTCCTTGACAAGGGAGAGTTGATTGTGTGCTGCACACCACCCTGACAAGGGGTGGCCTTGTACTCAGCGGCCTCACGTTGTGCAGGGACACAGCAGGTATCTACTTGAAGGTGGTCTGTACGATGTCATGGTTCAACGCTCTGTGGCTTGTCTAGTTTGTTGGTCGCGCGGACCGTCTGAGTCGTGTGCGAGCGCCTTACTCAAAGCAGGGTGGAGTGCTGAGTGCATGATGTACTTGGGGGGCTGTTGCTGAGAGGGGTGCAGTCAGGGTGTGTTGTGTCGACGGGGTATGCCTGGTTTTGGAAGGGTCAGCAAGGGTGTACGCCCTTACTCATGCCCTCTCTGTGGTACTGGCTGGTGGCTTTGTGGGCAACGGCTGCAGCAGCAGGCAGTGGCAACCTATGGTTGCGCTCGTGCCTCGTGCGGATGTTTGTTGAAAGTGGCGCTGTGTTCGTGTGTATGTGTGTTGGACGTGCCTGCGCTGTCAGCAGTAGTCGGTCGTGATTGGTCGCCTGGTGGATGGCATCTCCTGTACAGATGTCAATGTTGTTGAGAGGTGCTCAGGGGTGTGGCGGCTCTGTTGCCCTTTGTCGGGCAGAGCGCACCCACAGCTGTTGGTCTTTCAAATGCACGACAGCTGTCAAATCAGTCCTTGCCTGGATGCGACAGCCTGCGACACAGCGGCTTGCGACACAGGCAGTGATGACTCAGCACATGTGCATACCCTGGTGCTGTGTGGGGACCATGTATGAGTACACGAGCGAGGTACTGCTACAGCTGTAGGGCTGTGTGTGGGTCTTCTTACTCTCTCTATGGCTTATCATTGTGTTCTTGTTCGGCAGGGAGGGTGGTTGGGACGGTACCATTGATTTATGTGCTGCTGCATGCGGCAGCAGGCGATGCGTTGGGGCATGTCGGTTTTGAGTATGATGGTGTCGACGGAGGTGTGTGAGACAACAGCCTGCAACACAGCGGCGGGTGGCACGTCAGCACATGTGCATTCCTGGTGCTGAGTCCGGTCCGTGATGTCATGAGTGAAGTCCATGTACATGGCGGCTTGGTGCAATGGTGCCATGAACGCGAGCGGGGTTCCTGGGCAGCTGTGCGGCTGACTGTGGTTCTGTATTTCTTCTGTTTCTTCTGTTTCTTTTTTTTTGCGTGGGCGGAATGCGCGGTGGGTGGGTGGGTGGGTGGGTGAAACAGAGTCTTGGGATCACACATCACTTGTTGCCTGTGCAGTGTCATGGTGTGTAGCAGCAGGGCGTGCTGACCCAAGCAGGTCTGACACCAATGTGCCATGTAGCGGGATCGGTACTGGTTGATGTTGCCCAAGCAACCTTGCTGTTGTTGTGCCTGGTGATAGGGCATGTTGCTGTTCATGCTGGTCACTCGGTTGATGAGAGGCTTCTGTGCTACTGCTCTGAGCGTCATGCCCTGTACAACAGTGCTGTAGCAAATCGGGTGGGTAATCCCCCCTGGAGTACATCAAAGGTTGAGGGTCAAGTGTCAAACTTGAACCCAAGTCCTTAGGCGGTGTGGGTTGCTGTTATTGTCGTAACCTCACTGTCGCCACTACTGTTATTGTGGCATGTTGTTGCCGTCGCATGGCGACTGTGTGCATTGAAAGAGGTAGACTGTTGTCCCTCTCTGCACCCTGAACGCCTGGACCCAGGCATGACACAAAACATGTCATGCAGATCTGGTGACCCTGTTGGTTTGGGGCATTGAGCTGTGCACCGGCTCACTAAGTGCTCTGTATCTTTATCTTTATCTTTAAGTGCGCCATCACGCACTGTGTGTCTAGCAGGCTGCCTGCAAGGTCTCTTGGCGGGAAACGCTGACAGTTCTTCACCCACAAAACTCTTGGGTGGGTGCTGTCTTCAATCAAAATGTGCCCCTGGCAGCATGGCATCGCCCAGCATGCCTTGCTGCTATGCTGTGCTGCCTCAAGACCACGCTTTGCCATGCGGGACTGCTGTTGAGATGGGGTGTGTCGTGCTGATGACACAGGCGATGTGCTGTTGACACGGGCAGGGAAGCATGAGGCACAGTCATACAAAGTAGCCGCTTTTGATTCTGCTGCCTAAAGGCTCAAAACTGTTCAAGCCAGGTTCCTTATTGTACAGCACTTTGTTTGGCGCACACACTGCACATGTTCTGGTGTTCGGACGTGAGCAAGCAGCAGCTGTGCAGGTGTCCGTGCGCTGGTCTAGCAGCATGCTCTGTTGATGGTGGTGGTGGGTCGTCAGTACCATGCCACACTGTGCCTGCCGCAAGCACGGGATCTGTTGTTCTTTGTCACAGGCGTGCAGCATTGCGCAAGCAGTTGGGCATGTTGTCCCGTTGTGTTCTTCCAGAGCGTAGCAGGATTCACCCCCGTCTTCCTGTCAGCACGCTGGCAGCATTGCCCAGCGCCACTAGCCAGTCGGAACAAGCATGTCTCGAGTGCTGGTGGTGCAGACAACTGGGAGCAGGTTGAGCCGGGTGCAACTGTGCAGGCTTCAGCTGCAAGCCTCAGCCTGAAGCAAGCAGGCAAGCATGATCCGTGTGAGGCTGTGCCTGCCCACAGTGGTAATTCCACCTTTACCGTGGACTAGTCTGCTTCATAGTTGACCTATCTTCTGATGCTTCTGCTGCTAGCACAGCACTGCTGCTGATCCTTTGTTTAGCTGCCTGGCAGTCATTTCTGTCATGGCTAAAGCCCCTCATAAAGGTGCAGCTTGGCAGCCGTGCCTTACTGTGCTGTGCTGCCTTCAAGCTTGGCAGGCTGTCCTGTGCTGTGCATGTGCTGTGTTGCTGGGTTTGCAGTGCATGGGAGCCATTTCATGCATGTGCGCTGCTAGGCGACTTTGAAGCTAGGTGCAGCAGCAAGCTGCCTCCTGGCAAGGTGCTGTCAGCAGAGCAGTGTGTTTGAAGGAGGCTGCTCGAGGATGCAGGCCCTGCCGTCTTCATTGATCCCTGCTGGGCATTGCAACTGTACGTGCAGCGCTTGATAGGGGCTGCAGCTGCCCTAGGCGTTGGGGAGGCCTTTGCCACAGTGAGTTCTCAGTAAGAACTCCAGTACTGCCATGGGGTGTCATGTGCACCTAGGATGACGGCACACATCTAGTGATGTGTGCTGCAGCAGCTTGTACTGGTGATGCCATTTTTCAAGTAGGTTTGTACCTCTTGCCCAGAATGCAACAGCCTGATGGCTGCAATGAAGCTGCTGGTGCCGCACCAGGGCCTTTGGCTTTCTTGTGAGGGCTGCTGTGTGCGCAGTTGCACACACGCCGCTGTTTTTTTGCAGCAGCAGTTGGTCGTTGAACTGCGTGCAAGGAAGCACACAGCTGTGTGGACGCAATGTACCCCGTACAAGCACAGGCTTGCATCACTTTGGCCAGTGTGAACTTGGCAAGAGGTGCGTGTTGATGGCTGCGGCCGTTGTGCTGTTTGTTGGCACCACTAAAGTTACGCCTGCACAGTTTTATGGCACTATACGTACGCCTGCACAGTTTTGGTTCTCAATGCTGTGCCAAGGGTGTGGCAACGGCTGGTTGCGGGGGGCAGGGTGGCTCACGCACTGCAAATGACTGATGTTTGTGTGACAGCACCCACAACATCGTGTGCATTAGTAATGCACGCCCACAGTGTGGCTGGTGGTGGGGTGGCTGCGCCTGCAAGGGTCATAAAGAAAGCTCGACACCTGATATGAAAGTACTGCTGGCTGACAGTAATGGCGCTGTGTACGCAGTATGCACAGATGGTACGCAGATGGTATGGCTGTACCTTGATGATGGCTTTGTGGTGACGTGGTTTTTGTGGACATCAGGGATGACCAGATGGTGGGTGTGGGTGACACCATGAAGGAGCACTTGTCTGACTGTGACCTAGCACGCCTGGCAAACATCGCCAGCGAGCTTGATTAATTGTTGGCAAGCGTGTTTCATTGATCATGTGTATGATGGTAGATGCCTCAGTGTTGGCATGCAAAATCGGGGTGGTACATGAGCTTGCTGACTCAAGCTGTGCATGATCATGAGCTGTGGGGCGACCAGTTGACCGTCAGGGTCTGCAGACGCGCAGGCAGCCCCAGTTACTGTGGAGGTCCATGGTGAAAAGCTGTTGTTGCTGACCGCACAGTGCACAACACAACTTGTGAGCATGTTAGATGAAGCATTGTGTGGTTGTCCAAGGGAAGCTGCTGTTGAGAGTATGTGTCAGCGATATTTTTCCTGTGCAGTCAGTGTGTAACATGGCCTGGCAGTATGCAGCATCCAGGATCTAAGACCCAGCAACATTCGACCAGTGCAATCTCAGTAGGGGAACAGAGTCCCTGCCTCAGCACCAGTCAGCGAGCTAAGGGGACAAGCTGATCAAGTCAAGTGTCACCCATCCGTGTGAGGCTAGACCTTGGGCTCCCGGCAGCCTCGGCTGCTGTGTGTGGCTGCGGCCAGCCGCCGGCGCTGCCGTGAGGGTCCGCCCCCCTTGTCTTCACCAAAGTTGTGTCACCGGTTGCCCTCCAGTGTCTCAGGTCGGGTTCGTTGGTGTTTGAAACCCCCCGCTGAGCCTGCCGTAGTGACTGATATCACTACCAGCAGAATGAAACTTTGACACCACACACGTTGACGGCAGCTTCAGCCTCTGCGATCTTACTACAACACACACGTTGACGTGCTGCTAGCTCCATGGTCAGTGAATGAAGAGCCTGCTGGGTTCAGCCACGGCCCTGCTGGTGCAGCAGTCGGTGTGTGGTGTAAGGAAGGGAGACCCGATCTTGGACGGCATATAGGTGAAGCATATCTGTATTGATCAGGGTTTCAAGACTGTGTAGCTCTAGGCACCCTGCCAGCGCAGCATCAGGGTGTCACAGCAGCAGTGACACCATCACACATGGCAATTGGCAGCCTTCGAGTGGGTTGCAGACGCCTTCGTCTTTCTGCCGGCATAAACTCCCACTGGGGCAGCATCTGCCAGTTTGCTGGTTCCTGGCTTGCTGGTCCAGCCATCCAGCGTTGGAGGGCGCTCGTGCTGATGATACTGTCACAGTGTGGTACCGCGCCGTGCAGGTGGTGCAGTACATTGGGATCCACCCAATTCGGTGTAGTAGGTGCCAAGCGTTCAATCACGAGACATCAGTTCATTACGTTGGCTTCAAGTAGCCTCCAAAAACCAATGTAGGGCGTAGGAGTGCTGACCAGTGTTGTGTTCCCATCTGATCGTCGTCACTTCTGCGGGGACGAAAATAGGCTAAGATAGGCTGGACACCGACAAGTACCTGGTGTTGGTAGTACAGTCTTACTTAGGATACACCTTGTGGGTGTTGGCTGATTGGCTGATTGTACGAGCGGACGAGTATCTGAGGGCCTGGCCCTCTACCGTCTGCATCAGAAGGTGTTTTGATGATGCTAACCCTCAGTCGGCACTGATTTGCGACGTTAGCGAATCTGGATGATGATCGTCTACGACAACGTATCGTCGGTGATACACGGGAACGACGATTTGTAGTGTGTTGTCCTGTAGCTGTGAGCTACGCCTTGTTTGTTATCATGCGATGTCTAAGTAAGCTCTCTTTGGTATCAAAACAGCAAGATATCCAGAGGCCTCTTAGTCGCAAGTGACTGTGCACTCAGCAAGAATGGCCTACCGAGGCATTGAGAATCTCAACAATCCACAGCTTCTGTGGCGACAGGTAAGCCGCAATTGCTTCCCGCATGGCATGGAACAACGCCTGACACTTTCGGAACTGGCCACTGCCACTTGCGGTTGCACACCTTCTTGGCATGTCCGTCACGCTCATATCTGTGCACACTGTTTGGTGAACAGGAGTCGTCGTCATTTGCGTCCTCTCAGTCCTGCAGTGGCAGCTCAGCTGCACTGCACAACGGGGAGTTTGGCTTCGGAGATGGGGGTGGCCCAGGGCTAGGAACGCTGCAGCGGAGGTGCAGCAGCCTGCCAACAGGCACGGTCATCAAGCACTTGCCCTGCAGCAGCCGGCCACACCACTCCAGTGCCTCCAGACTGGACACCCTGGAGCACCAGGATTCAAACGTCCTCATCCACCTGTTGCTTGAGAAGGTCAGTGTATCTGCTACACGCAAGCTTGACAGGCTGCAACTTCACTTGCAAAAGCAATGTCCGGGTTGTGGCAGGCAGCACATGACCTTTTGTCACAACAACCCCAGTCACCAGCAACACCTCAGTTGTGCCCATCGGCAGTGGTCAGACTCCCAGGCTTGCACGGCACTGCAATTTAAAAGCGCTGCACCCCTCAAAAATGTCACATCAAACTTCCATGTGCACCGGCCTGCCTGCACCCCCTTCAGGTGATGGCACTGACCGTGGAGAAGCACCGCCTGTCTGAGCAGAACACAGCGCTGGCCATGGAGAACCAGCAGCTCAGCAGCCTGGTGACAGACATGTCAGACACAATGCAGCAGCAGCAGGCGCAGATGCGCTCCCTGCTAGCCCTGCAGCGCCAGCGCCTCATCAAGGCAGCCAGCAGGACACCCCAGCCGCAGCAGACACCCCCTCAGCACAGCCAGCACCGGCAGCAGCACCTCATGCATGCGGCTGCAGGACGGCCCCCTGTGGCTCCCTCAATGGTAGCAGACATGCAGCCCTCCTGGGCAGCAGCAGCAGCAGCAGCAGCCAGGGCTGAAGAGGAGGAGTGTGAGGAGGATCTCACAGAAATCAGTGCCAGCCTGCCCTTCCTCCCCCCGCAGTCCTGCCCCCAGCCACTGCAGCAGCAGCAGGTCCAGCACAGCCAGCGCCGGCAGCAGCAGAGCGAGTGGCGGAGTGGCTGCAGGAGAAGGGCTGGCAGCAGTTCCAGGAGAAGCTTGAGCCTGTGAGCAGCAGCAGCAGCCTCATCCTGGCTATAGAGGAGACCCTGATGCGCCATTGAGCGCCAGTGCCACGGGCAGTACCGCCTGGCGCAGCAGCAAACAGCGCCAATACCTTGCCGTGCATACGGACAGCCATGCAGAGGGACGTACAGATACGCATGCACGCATGCTCTTGTGGCGGACTGCAAGAGGTGGGCAGTACCTACTGACATGCTGCGCGCGCAGCAATGCGTCAAGTGACGCAGCTTTCACGACAAGGGGAAGGATGGTGCAGCACTCACACAACAAGCAGGATGGACCCTACGCAACCCCTTGCCAATTGGGACTGCAGCAGCATGCAGCACAGACAAACAGCATCGATATCAGGTGACGACTTGCGGTGTGGGTGGTGGGGGCGAGCTATGTTTGTTTGGGACTGGTGGTCAATGTGTGGGGACTGGTTGCTGCCAGAAGCATTGAGTTTTGGTTTGGTTTGACATTAGGAGCGGCCTGTCGTGAGGATACTCTCTGCATCTTTGTTTGGCTGCAAGCACCTTCGGTCTTGCAAGGGGATCTTCAGAAGAGACACACAGCCATTGTGGTGCACGATTCTTGCATAAACCCCTGCATACCGCACAGGGGGTTTGGGCACTGCAGAAAGCGGTTGCCTCTGATTTGACTTGACGTCTTTGTGCTGCTCATGATGCTGAAAGCTGCAGGCGCACACTGCTTGCCTTGTAGCTGGCTTTCAGCTGTGTGCTGACTCCATCCGTGTGCACATGCTACCAAGGTGACACCTATCCGAATCAGCTGCGTGCGTTTTTTTTGGGTAGTGGAAGTTGTTTGAACCATGTACCAGACCAGAAGTCAGCTGCAGCCGGGGTCAGGGTCACACCTGAAACCTCTTGCAGTTGCTGCTGCTGCCCTGCACACCACATGCTGAAGCAGGGGTGTGTGCAAGCCTTGATGGCAACTGGCGGCTGCTATGTTGGTGTTGATTTTGAGCAGTACCCTAAGGCCTGTGTGCGAGCCAAACCCAATAATACCTGTGCTGGGATGTTCGCTTGTGCAGCACCCAGCATGTGACAGCACGCCTGGGTTGCAGGCTGTGGGTGACACACCTGGTTTTGTGTGACTGAGTTACTGCGCCTGCCACCAGCTGTGCTGGGGCTAACAGCTCCCTGCCAGCTAGCTTGCTTGTAGCCCCAAACCCCTTGACCGAGTCTTTCACATCAGCCATGGGTGGTGCACAGCCGATGGATATGGCAGCGGTTTGTGCAGGTGGCGGTTGGACGGATTTGTTGCACAGGCATGGCATCCAGGACACTCCTGGCAACCTCCTGTGTTCTGTTGGCCGGTTGAGTACTTTTGCGGCCAGCACTTGGGTTACGTCATCTGCACATTTTTTATCTTGCCTGCAATAATGACTGCACACCGTGTGGGCGCCGTCTATACGCCAGAATGGCCTGTTGTGCCGAGGGGTGCGCTTGTTCACATCTTCACATACACTGCAAAAGTGGTGAGTATATGGCATAATCAAGCACAGCACACAATCATACTGCTGGCGCAGGCCGTGTTGCTGCCTGTGTGCCGCAAAGTAAGCTGGGCTTGTTGGTGTGGGCCTTCCCAGGAAGGAGCCTTGCTCAAACCCTGGCATAGGCATGCAGTCAAAACAAATGATGCCAGCAGCTGTGCCTGCTGTGCAAGGAGGTGTTGGTTTTGCAAGTCGAGAAATTGAAAGCATGTGTGGGTAGGGTGGCTGGGCTGTGTGGTTCTTTGCGAGCCAGTCCACCGACGCATGTTTGTTGCAGGAAACTGACATGCAGGGGTGACTGCGCAGCATCTACTGCTCACTCCTGCGCAGCTAGCCAGCATCTTTTGTGGAGTACACCATGACCACCTTTATCTTCTGCAGCAGCCCGTTTTGGTGTGTCTGCAGTGTATGTGTGCAGTGTTGTTCGGAACTGCTAAAGCAGATAGCATCGCGTCAGATGACTGAAGCTAATAAGGCATGCTTGCCATGTCTGTGTGCTTGTTTTGATGCGGAAGGGCTAAGCAATGCGTCCAACAAGGCTGTTTGTGCATGTCTCAGCAGTTTCAGCACAGCAGCCGGGCAGCCAAGCCAGGGGCTGCCAAAAGATTCCGGCAGGATTCTGCACACACCATCAGCACGCTGGTAGCTGTCGTGTGCAACCAGCCACAGGCTGACCAGTGTTGGATGTGGAATGTGGCCTTGGCAACCGCTGCGACCAGTGGTGTGGGTGTGTCTAGAGACAGCCAACGCATGTGCGGGTGATGTTCCTGTTATCGGATGCATCCAAAGAGGGTGAGTGATGGGTCGTGTTGTAGGTGGCACATCTCTGATGTGACATCAGCAGCCCCAATCATCTGTTGCCTCTGTCATGTGTTACTTTATGGAGTTTGAAGCTACTTATGATGATGCAGTGTTGCTGGCACATCATCAGAGCCAGCGCATCTGTTGCTGTCCAGGTGCAAGTATGTACTGTGTTTTGCTGTATGGTGTTGGTGACAGTCATGGGCTGTGATAGGTGCCTGCTGAAGCGAAGCAGTGCGCATGTTGGTGTGATCGTGTGCTGCCCAACCTCATGTATCTGCAAGACATGAACTTTGATACAGTGAAGGATGTTGGATGCAGTGCAGCAGGGTCGGGGCTGTGGGCTGCACCAGCTTCACTCAGTGACTGACGGTCTTCACAGCGCGAGTTGTGTGAAGGTAACTGAGTGTTTGCTACAAGGGCTCGGATCAGGTCCCAGGTATTGTTCGGGACACCCTCATGAGCCCTTGCTCGCTGGCTAGTGCCAAGATTTGGGGGGAATCACCTCCCACAATACCTGTACTGCACTGTATTGATTGCAGCTTGAAACGCAAAAGTAAGCCTCCAGCAGGCTTGCAAAAAATACTGTCAGGCATGTTGGCTCCTCCCACCAGCATCACACGCGCTTCCAGTACACTGTCTTTCTGAAGCCAACCTTCGTGGAACTGTCATGCCATTGATGTGATGCCACAGCAAGTGATTCAAAAGAAAACCACCTGCAACCAATGCTGATGCAGGGCAGCGGCCTAGGCTAAGTTGCCCATGTCACAAATGCAAACACCTACTGCACTGACGCCACCACGCCGCAGCCATGACCATGGCCAGGGCCTGCCTTGGCCTCCCTTGCCACACAGCTTACCTTTGGCCTGAAAATGCCGTTTCTGACAAACGGGCACATGCCACGCAGCGCAACAGCATTCACTTGCGCCAGCCGTGCAGTCCAACGCACAAGGGCTGATATCGTGGTGATGTCAATACAACCAGGCCACCCATGACATTGCTGTCACACTGCACACCTTTCCAACCAAGGGCAGCAATGCCTCCTGCAAGGCAGACAAGCAGCAAAACAATGCCTCCTGCAAGGCGCTTCTGCAGCACCCGATCCCAGTCGACCACCTGCTCAGTCCCTGCCAGCAGTGCTGCAACGAGCACTGGGCATCCCACCGGTGGGGTTGAGGCAACAGATTGTGACAATGCTGTGCCACACTGGTGGCAACACTCAAGCCTGAATGCCATACTTGATACACACTCCACCTGACCCAATGCTTGTGCTACAAGTATGCTCAGGTGCTAGCTGCCAGGCCCAGGACCCTCCGTCACCCCTCACCCCTCGCCAAACACCCAGCCTACCCCTACTGCTCATCTGCAAAGTCAGAACTATCATCACCATCATTTATGCGGTGCACTTCATCATCCACCACTTGGTCAAGAAAGGCTTCATCTAAGCGATGCTGCTGCAGCTGCTGCTGCCCCTGCTGCTGCTGCCCCTGCTGCTGTGCAGTTGCCCCTGCAGTAGCCGCTGTCGGGTGCCGGGGGGGCAGCTGTGCTGGCATCGCTGGTTGGCCCCTCAGCAGGCCCCCTGGTATAGGCAGCATCATGCCCATCATGCCCCCACCCATTAGCATGCGCGGCAGACCGCCAAGGCCACCAGCTGCTGCCGCCGCTGCTGCAGCTGCCTGCCCAGGTGTTGGGGTCCAAAAAAGGGTGAGGCAGGCCCAGCATAGGTCCCATCATCAGTGGGGCCCCAGGAAGGGGTGCGGCCATTGGAGAGGGAGCCAGCGGCTGCAGTGGTAAAGCGCAGCAAGGAGTACAAGCAGAGACGGAAACAGGCAGCACCATTGTGAGTCAGGTGCCTCAAATGGCGTAAGCCTTGCGAATGAATGTCCATGCAGATCTTTGCGCAGCATATGCGCAACGCTCCCAGGCCCCTCCGCCAAAGTGCCGTGGTGACCACAGCAGCACTGCACAGCTGCGCTGTGCACGGCCTGTCGACACTGGTGCTAGCAGTCAACTGCAGCACACGAAATGTGCATGCCCTGCCAGGACCGCATCTGGGCCCCCAAAGACAAGTTTGACAGTAGCTCGTCCCCACACATGACTTGCTGCAACGCTGCCAACCCTGCTACATGTCGTCTTCACCATAGCACTCCCTTCCGCCACCCTCAATTCTAGCCTCCCAACTCGTGGGATGCTGCGTGCTGAGCACGGTGACCCTTGGAGGGGTGCGATGTTTTGCACTGTGATGGTGCAGGAGACACCCCTGACAGCATATCTGAACACCGTCAACAGCTGTCCCGTGCCTGCTACAGCTGTGCTGAAACATATCTACCTGCCCTGCATCCACCCAACATGGCTCGCACAATACTGTATGACCTTGCCCGTCCCCACCTCTCCGCACACACATACGCATATCGCCGCACAAGCCTCACCTGTGAACGCCGCGTGGAGGGCGTGGTGCCCCTGGGGCCGCAACGCTGCCATCCGTGGACTTACAACAGGCGTGTGCTACTGCTGGTGTACCACCACCACCACCACCTCCTGTGGGACCTGCCCCTGCTGCTGCTGCGCCTGCTGCTGTTCGCGCTGACGTGTCGGCCTGCTGGGCAGTTCCAGCACCAGACCCCCCTCCTGCTGCTGCTGCTGCGACTGCTGCACGGGTCTGTGCCCTGCCAGGATCCCAGTGGTGCGTGCAGCAGGGTCATGGCCTGCAGCTCCTGCGCTGGTCGTGCCACCTGCTGCTGCTGCTGCTGCTGGGCCCCTGTGGAGCTGCGGCCCGCCTGCTGCTGCTGCAGCTGCACCACCCTCCCCAAAGACCTCATTGAGAGAACGATCATGTGCTGCAGCAGTTGAGAAAGGAAGCCAGCGTGTGGCTGCTGCTGCTGTTGCTGCTGCTGTTGCTGCTGCTGCTGTTGCTGCTGTTGCTGCTGCTGCTGTTGCTGCTGTTGCTGCTGCTGCTGTTGCTGCAATGCCCTGAGCTGTTGTTCCCGCCGCTGCCGCCGCTCCAGCAGCTGCTGCAGCAGCTGCTGCTGCTGCTCGTGCAGAGAGCATCAGCAACCTGAGCAGAGCGGCTCCTGAGACGCGTCACCGGCCCCGCATGGCCCTCGCCTGTTGCTGCTGCTGCTGAAGCGATGGCAGTGGGTCCGCAACCGCCTGGCCAGGTGCAGCGGCGCTGTCAGCCATGCCCTGCACGAATGCTGCATCACTGGCACCATGCTGAAGCGCCCCTGCTGGGCCCCCTGCTGCTGGGCCGACAGGCACCCCCTGCACGCCCCACCAGCACAGCAGCCCCTCCCGCCACACCACCTGCTCCCTGCCCAGCAGCCAGTGTTCGCTGCTGTATACGGCCCATCATGACTGCGCGCATGCGGTCCCTCGTGCCTAGGCCAACACCCCCAGGCCCCAACATCCCTGGGGCTAACATGCCTCCAGGACCAGCACCTGCGGCTGCAGCTGCGGCTCCAGGAACACCCCTGCGGCCTCCTGATTGACACGCACCCTCCTGGCGCCCTCTGCGATAGCCCCAGGCACTCCCTGGTCCTCTGCAGGCCCCCTCCTCACATCCATGAGGCCGCCCATCAGCTGCTGGCCTATCTCCTGCAGCATGCCCAGCAGGCGTGGCAGGCCTCCCTCCCCCAGCTGCCCTGCGGCGCCGCCTGCTGCTGCTGTGGCCCGCTGGCTGCCAGCAGCTCTGCGGTCTGCTCCTGCGTGACTGCTGCCTCAGCCTCCGGGACCACAGCCGCACCACAGGCTCGGCGGCAGTGGATGCGATCAGCAGCTGGTCGGGGTGGACCTGACGCACGAAACGACACAGCAGGACACATGCATAACGGGCAAAGCAAGGCACATCAGGTCAGAGAACAGCAGGCATGTCCAGTATGACACGCCACAGCACAGTGAGTTGAGGGAGGCGAGGTGTCACTACCCTGATCACCCTGACTGGTGTGCAGGCTAAGCTGGCTAGCAGGCTTTGACAGCTTTGGTCAACCCCCCCCCCCCCCCCCCTTGTGAATCAGGTGCATCCCTCGCATGCACTGCTGGCCTGCTGCAACCCTGATGAGCGCCAGGACGGTCAAACCGCATCGCACATGCTGCAGCCCACATTCATGCGCACCCGCTTACTCGCCTGCCTGCTACGACCCGGAATAACTACGACAACACCTGCCGCCTGCAGCCCATGAAGGTACTACAACAGCACCTGACGCGCTCACCTGCACTTTGCGTATGCCGCTGCTGCCCCCCTTGACGATATTGAGCACCTGCGTGGTCGCCGCATCCCACACCCACAGGCTGCCATCGTCAGCGCCAGACAGCACATACTGGCTCCTGTTGCCCAGCCACACCGCGTTCCTGGTGGGGTGCGTGTTCAGGTGGCCGCTGTACCGTGCTGCATAGCCGCTGCTGCTGGCGGCTGGCCCCTGGTGTGTGCCTGCTCTTGCTGCCAGCATGTTGGGGAACCTGGGATCGTAGGCACCCTGCAAGAGGCGACAACAGCAGCAGCAGCGCCAGCAGCAGCAGCAGCGCCAAACTCAGCATCACATGCTTGACAGTGTTTATTTGTCTAGCAGATAGCTAGGTCATTTGCGGAGACACGTGTGTAAATGCAAATCCAGCGACCAATGCGTCTGAAAGCCAACATATTGCTGCGGGGCATACTTGACCAAAGTGAGCCCCAGAATTCCAGTAACAATCTGCCACGCTGCAGCCACTGCCCCTACCACAACGCACCTGCATCCCCGGCACCTCCTCATCCCCATCAGACACAGCCCCTCCACCCAGCGGCAGCGCATCCTGTTCGTCATGCGAGACATCAATCAGCTCAGGCATGCTGTCGCTGCTGCTGTCGGCCAGGGCAATGCCTCGCCCTGCTGCTGCTCGCGCCCCAGCCCCAGCCCCAGCACCACCGCGCACACCAGAGCCTGTGGCGGAAGGGCGCTGCCTGCGTGGCCTGGGCTGGGTGCTGTTGCTGCGCAGTCTGCGCCCAATACCCCTTCCCACAGCCCCACTGCCAACACCCATAAGCATAGCGGCATCACCCTCCTCCTCGTCCTCCTCGCCCACATCGCTCTCCTGCTGGCCCAAATCTGCGCCGCTGTCACCACCGTCACTGCCATCATCGCTGCTGCTGCTGCTGTCCCAGGGGCGGCGCGGCACACGTCGCCTCCTGCGCTGTGGTTGCGGTCGGCGCTGCGGCTGCTCCTCCTGTGCTCCCCGCAGTTGGCTTTTACCACCACCATCATCCTCATCCATCAAATCGCACTGTGCTGCCGCCTGCTGCTGCTCTTTCAGCTCCTGAGATGCAGCCCTTTGGGCAGCGAGCCTGCTGCTGTGGCGAACACCCTGCTGCTGCTGCTGCTGCAAATCCACCTGCTGCTGCTGCTTACTGCTGTCGCGTGATGCTGGTGCAGCAGCCCTTGCCTTGCGAGCCTCCTGCCTGCCCCTGCCTGCTGCACTGGTGGGCCGGCTGCCGCTACCACGCTGGCTGCCAGTGCTGCTGCTGCGCTGCTGGCAGCACTGCGGGTTCGGCTGCCACCCCTGCCGCCCCTTGTAGTTGCAGCCTCAGCACCCTCACCCGCCTCAGCAGCAGAAGCGCAGCTGCTGCTGCTTCCCTGTGCGACAGGGGCTGCACACCAGTCAGGCCGGCGATGTACTGTGCATCTGGGCCGCCAGCACGCACACCATCTGCTACTGCTGCTGCAGGGGCAGCCAGCCCACCACACCCTCACCAACCTCAGCAGCAGTGTGCGCGGCATGCTCGTTGCTGCGCCGCTTGCTTTTGCGGCCAGACTGCTGGCTCGCGCTGCGTGGCTGGGACTGCTGTTGCTGCTGCTGCGGCAGCGCAGGTGCTGCCCCTGTTGCTGCCGCTGTTGCTGCCCCTGTGTGGGGATGGTGTGATCCCTGCTGTGGCACAACCCCTGCAGCGCGATCTGTGGCACTAGACCCAGGGTGCAGACCCTGCTGTTGCTGCTTCTGCTCCTGCTGCTGCCCGCCCTGTGTGCAACGCGCCTGCTGCCTCTGCTCCGCCTGCGCCCTATTGAGGCGTGGCAGCTGCAGCTCAGCACGCAGCATGGCCGCCGCACCCTGCTGCTGCCGCACCTGCTGGCCCCCTATCATGTGCAGCACCGCCTCCCCATCTTCCTCATCAGACATCACTTCAGGCGGAATTGAGGTTGGCTGGCTCGCAGGAGGAACCATCCGGGCCCACGTCGCTCGGCCTGGACCACCGGTGCGGCTGCTGTTGCTGCTGCTGCTGGTGCATGTTGTCCAGGCTGGTGCAGGGCCGCCACACTGGCTGCTGCTGGAGCCCCTGCTGGAGCCAGTGAGGGCTGCATGGGCTGGCCCAGCACAGGCAGCACAGAGCCTGGGTGGCCCGTGCCCCCTGCTGCCCCAGCCCCAGGCCCCAGAGCCCCGGTCACGCTGTCCACCACCTGCTGAAAGAACGATGACAGGATGTCATCGCCATCCTCATCATCGCTGTCGCTGTGGTCAGCAGCCCCGCCATGCTGCCCTGGCACTGCCTGAATGCCTGGTTGCTCCATGCCCATGCCACCTGCACCCTGTAGGACCGCGTTCAGGGCAGCCTCCAGCCCCCCATCGTCATCAGCATCGATCTCAACGTCGACCTCTGGCTCGCCCGCTGCCTCAGCGGCTGCCACTGCTGCAGCAGCAGCGGCAGTGGCAGCGGCCACAGCATGTTGCTCCTGAAGGTCCATGCTGCTGTCAGAGCCGGCCTCACTGCTGCTGTTGCTGCTGGGTGCTAGGTGCCGCAGCTGGTGCGCTACCTGCTGCAGGTCCGCCACCCGTTCCTCAGCAGCCCGCAAGCGCATCCGCTGCTGCAGCAGCTGACGCATAAGTGCCGCAGTCTCCAGCTGCTCACCCCCTGCCTCGCCCCCGCTGCTGCTGATGCGGCCGCTGCTGGCAGAGCTGTTGCCTGTGTGTCACCCACACCCAGCCCGCCTACTGCTGCTCCCCCAGTTGCTGCTGTGGCAGCCTCCTCAGCTGCAGTTGCTGCTGCACCAAGGCCTGCTGGAGGATCCTGCCCTACTGCAGCCTGTGCACTAGGCCCATCCATAGGTGCCAAGCCTTGACCCCGCTTCGGTGCCGCTGACTGCCGACTGCCGGCCCTTGCCGGCTGCCGTCGCAACCGGGGCCCTGCGCCTGCTGCCGCTGCTGCTGCTGATGGTGGTGGCAGGGAGTAGGGCTGGGGGCGCCCTTGCGCAGCCGCCTGCCGCTGCACCAGCCGCCGCCGCTGCACCCTCTCAGACATCTCCGCTGCAGGGGCGCTGGCAATGTGTTGGTGGTGCCGGCTGTGGCACCACGCATTGCGGCAGACAGAGCTGCTGCCAACTCTGCAGGCGTTGGCGCTGTTGCTGCACCCCCTGCTGCCGCTGCTGCTTCTGCACGCCTGCGTTTTGCCCGCTGGTTGAGGGTTTCATCCATTCACCACTGCTACTGCTGTTGTGGCCTGCAGCTGCTGGGGCAGCAGCAGCTGCTGCTGCTGCTGCCTGCAGTCTGGCAGCAGAGCCCCTGCTAGCCTGCGTGGTGCGCCTCGAGCCCCTCGCTGCCGGCTGCACCTGCTGCTGTGCTGCTGCAGCACCAGTCCCTGCAGCCTGCTGCTGTGAGAGTAAAGCTGGCAATGACCTGCTGCTGGCTGGGGGTCTTCCAGAGCCAGGGGTGCGAAAATATTTGCTAGGAACTCCAGTGGACGGTCTGCTGCTGCGCGCGACCCTACGCCACGCCCGCGGCCCCCTGCTGCTCTGCCAGCACCCCTTGCGGGCCGTGTGCCCCGCCCGCCAGCCCTGCCTGTTTGCCAGAGCCAGCAGAGGATGGCCTGCGGCTCCTGTGGCTGCGCCGCCGACTGCCAGGCGCATCTGCGGGAGGCACATCTGCTGCAGCTGCTGCTGCTGCGACTGCAGGAGGTGGTGGAGGGCCGCCCATGAACCTATACATTCCGCTGCTGTGACCCGCCGCTGCCTGTGCTGCTGGCAGCTGGCTGCCTGGAGCTGCTGCAGCACCTGGCAGCACTGCCGCTGCAGGCACTTGGCCAACAGGCCCGGCAGCGGCGGCGGCAGCAGCAGGATGACCAAACAAGCCATGGGGCATGCCAGGGAACATAGCCATCCCTCCAGCCATAGGCATCCCCCCAAGCCCCCAAACATGCCGCCCGGTGGTGCCACAGCTCTGTGCAGGGGCAGCCGCGCGGTGCGCAGCACGCTGCCATCTGGCCCAGCAGGTGCACCTCTGCAGATATGATCACCTCTGTGCGGTTTTCCGGGCGCTCCCCAGCACCACCAGCTGCTGCAGCGCCCGGCGCTGCCCCCGCCGCCATGCCACCAGCTGGCGCCAGGCCTGCACCACTACTGCCCCCTGCAGCCCCCTGGTGCTGCTGCAGCCTGCCAGAGGAGCGCCGCGCTGACACCCTGCGCCTGGCAGCACTGCCGCCAGAGTTACTGCTGCCGCCAGCCGCCGCCGCTGCTGCACCTGCTGAGCCACTGTGTGGTCCTGACAAGTGCTGCCCCGCCCCCTGCTGCTGAAGCAGCTGCCGGCCAACGCCGAGCCCCTCTGCAAATGCGTCCATAGGGTGCATGGCATTCAAGCCAGCTGGGGGATAGAAGCTGCCAAAGATGCTGCTGGGTCTGTAACCGCCACCTGCTGCTGCGTGCTGGTTCTGCCCTGACCTGAGCTCGTCAAAGCTGATGCCATGACTGCACACGTCAAAGGCATATATTGCGTCCCTGGAGTAGCTGGCCAGCAGGCGCCTACCACAGCTGTCAAACTGGACGCTGGAGATGGTGTGCTGGGCGTGCAGGCTGCCAGCGCTGCTGCTGGTGCGCAGGTGGCGTGGGGCCAGCGCAAAGCACCATGCAGGGGGCTGGTGCTGGTGAAGCCACGGTGCGCAGCAGATGCGTCTGGCCGCCGCATCATGCGCACATCATACACGCGCACTGCAGGCAGCAAAGGGTGGCCAGCACAACTCCTACGTGACGCACTGAGCCTGTAATTAGTGCGATGTGTGGTGAAGCATGCCGCATGCTGCTGCTGGAAGCAGACTGCGCAGGTGCAGGATTGTATAGTGCAAGCATGCCAGCATGAGCCATATGCTGGAGGCCGCTGCTGTAGCCACGGCAACAATTCCCTGCTGATACACCTTACCAAGGCTGTCACCACCTCCTGTGGCGATGTACTGCTGGTTGATAGGGTCCTGTGCCATGCTGTTGACCGACACCCGCATGCCAAGTCGTCCAGATGCCTCTGCCCGCTGGTCAACTGCAGTTGGTGCAGGCAGGGGTGACAAAGATGAACATCGCATGGCCAGCACAGCACAGCACAATTTGAGCACCGAACACGAACGTGCTTGACAATCGCTGGTGTCCTGCCACAAATTATGCTGGTTGTGCTGAGATCCTGCTGTTAAGGCTGGCATGGGGGTGCTCAACCAACATGCCCGTCAGCCTGCCGCTGAGGGACGCTGCAAGTGCGCCTGGAGGGCAGCCGCCTGTCCCCTTTGCTAAGCCAACGACACCTACTAAGCAACGACTGCTGTCCTCCTGCATCACCACTAGCATTGATCCTGCTGTGCACCCTGGAGTCGTGGCACCTGATGGTGCCGTCTGCACCCCCTGAGGCAAACACTGCTGTGCTGAGGGGCAGGAGGGAGTTGACGTTGCATGCATGGCCGCTGTAAGGCTTGATAGCGCCCTTGTTCAGATCAATTAGGCGTATCTGCAGTCGCAGCACAGCCCAACAGTGTATGTCAGCAGTACCCTGGACACATCCCCGCATGCTGCTTGCTCCACCAGGGTGGGCACCCAGGCCTTGGGTGCCCTGACCCTTGCTTACGTCTTTGACTGGGCCAGCTGTGACCAATACGCTGCCTCCAGTCCCTGGAAGAGCTTCAACGCAGGTAATCTGCTCAGTGTGGCCCCTGCGCAGGACAGCACGGACAGGGTGGACAAATGCAAATGCAAATGCAAATGCTGGCCCTGCTGCATTTCCATTTGATGCTGCTGGCCATGCATGCCTCCCAGTCTCTGAGAACAAGCTCATATGACTGGATTGAGTGATACTCACGGGTCCAGCGACTGCAGGAGGGCTCCTCCTGCATCCCACAATCTCAGACAGAAGTCATCCCCAACCACTGCCAGCTTGGGTTGCTGGTCTCCGATCCATATGCACGCTGCCCCTGCTGAACGGTTTGCCAAGCTACTGGTTTGCTTCAAACGCTTCACTAGGCTGGCATGTGAGCTCAGGTCTCCTCGTGCTGTGTTCCCTCTTGTGCCCAGCTCCCTCGAGAGGAGCAGGAAGTCCATGGCTTCAATAAAGTATTCTCTCCATCAATCGAAGATCGCTGTGCAAACAGACGCGACGTGCTCAGCTGCTGGAAAGTCTCAAATTAGTCAGCATGAGTAATAAGCAACACTGACTACTGGAGGTTCAGGGGCCCACAAATGTGTTTTTGCCCTTACAAAACCTGGCATCTGCCTCACACAGCAGACATAGAGCGGTCAGGGGAGGGTTGCGGGCCACCCGGCCACCATGTGATGGGTGTGCTGACAGGCACTCACTGTGAGCAACCCACGTCGGTCAACACTTCATGTGCTGGGCGGCAGATCGGGTTGCCTCAGGTCAAGTATCCACACTGGACAGCATCATGACTGGGCATAAATTGACGTGATGTGACGTGCCAGCCTGGCCTGGCAGGCCAGGCTTGTGCAGCTTGTACCATGGCAACCAGGCCTTGCGGCAGCAACAATGCTTCAAGCCATGCACACAAGTTCGTCTAAGATAAAACAATGTGGGGGGCTATTCACACAAGATCACCAAAAAACAATTGCAAACCTCAGCCACAGACCTTCCGGTCAGGCTACAGCACTTCCACAACCCCACTGCCCTTGCAGGCACTACACACCACTACGCTGCTTGCAGCCCCCAGCTGCTGCAGCAATGGCTTGCTGCAGGTAGCTCCCCCGTGCCCCTGTCGCCAACCCCTGCCACTCAAAGTACGGCACCGTCACCACCACAAAGCCCCTGCTCTCCAGCAGCTTGTTCCTAAGCAAGGTGGGCCCTGTCTGCTTGCGGTCCGGCCGCCTGTAGTGCCAGGGACCATCCACCTCAATGGCGATGCGCACTTTGTGCTGCTGCTGCTGCTCGTCAGCCCCTGCACCATCACCATCAGCAGCAGCAGCAGCAGCACCAGCTCCAGCAGCAGCAGCCTCCCCGCTGCCTGCATCACCACTGCCACCCTGCGCTGCATCCCTTCCCCACACAGCTGCTATATCCACACTCAGCAGCCCATCTTCTGTCACAGCCTCCAGCTGTGCATCCCTCACCCCCTGCAGCCGCTGTGCCGCCTCCCACACCTGCTGCTGCAGCCCAGACGGCCGCGCCTCCGCCACCACCACAGCCTGCATGCTGCGCCGGCACTGCTGCAGCTGTGCATCCGTCAACACCCCCTCCAGCCCCTCCCCACCCACACACTCCGTCAGCCACAGGTGAAGCTGGTACAGCTGCATTGCCTCTCTCACATTTTCATGCCCAGGCTCCCAGGAGCTAGCACAGGAGGCAGCCAGGGCCTGCAGCTGGTGCCGACGCCCGCGCAAGTTCAGGATGGCACCTGCCCAGCACAGGTTACTGCAGGCCTGAGGGGTCAGGTCCCCAGGGGCAGAGCCATTGCCATCACCCCTGTGGCTGTTGGTACTGCCGGCCTCGGGTGCGGCTGGCAGGGGGTCAAAGCCTGCCTGCAGGTGGAAGCCTGCACCGGCCTCTTTGCTGCTGCTGCCACTGCTACTGCCACTGCTGCAGGTGCCTGTGTCCTGCAGGTGCTGCTTGGCTGCATCATACACTGCATCCAGTATGTCTAGCCTCCTGCAGCCTAGCACCGCCAGGGCCAGAGCCACACTGGACAACTCCAATGGCTTCATTCCTGACACCTTTGCCGCAAACACACCCACAGCTGCCTCAGCACCCTGCTTCTGCTTCCCGCCCCGCCCCTGCCTGACAACCTGCTGGTCCTGCTTCTGCTTCCGTGGAAGCTGCTGCTGCTTGCCACCCTGCCGCTGCTGCTCCTGCTGTGCTGGCGCTGGCGGCGGCCCCAGCAGGGCGTGGGGGAGGTACGGTTGCGGCAGCATTGCCCCAGCCCACAGCGCGTTAGACATCGCCTGAGGGTCTGCCTGCTCCGCCACTGCTGCTAGCTGCTGGTACAGCTGATCCAGTAGCCAGGTGGGCACCTCTGCCTGCATCCTTGCTGCTGCCCACAGGCTGAGACTCAGGGCCTGCGGCTCTGGCTCCGCTGCTGCCAGCTGCTGCAGAAGCTGCAGGAGCGCGCTGTGTGCTATGCTGCGCTCTGCAGCGACGGCACCCCAGAGGGCTAGGGAGATGCTCTGCGGCGGTAAGTCACCCTTGCATGCAAGCAGCTGGGAGATGAGGGCATCGACTTCGTGTTGCTGCAGCTCCAGGCCCATCTTTGCTGATGCCCTGAGGAAGCCACTGATGGCTTGTGGGTCCGGCTGCTTCTCGAGGAGTGCTGACAGCAGCTGCGCATGCTGCTCGACCGTCAGCTGCTGCTGCAGCAGCGTCAGGCCGTACATGTAGTTGCCAATGTCCTGTGCTGAGGCTTCCTGCAGCGTTGAAAGGGACCTGGCCAGCAGCGCCTGCAGGTGTGGAGGCGGCAGCTCTATGCCCAGCACACCTGCTCCCCATATGGTGTTTGACAGCTCCTGCCCTACTGATGCCGACCATATGGATGGCTGCACTGCGCCCAGGAGCAGCTGTAGCTGCTCCTTCCTGCGGTTGTCGCTGGGACCGGTCTGTTGCATCAATGCCAGCGCGTAGGTTGTGTTTGCTATCGACTGGCTGTTGGCTTCTGCTGCTTTCTTCACCAACTGCGGCAGCAGCACGCTCTCTAGCTGCTGCTGGCTGGCTGTGGGGATGCTGCCGCTGGGGGCTGTTGCTACTGCATACAGGACGTTGGATAGGATCCTGGTCTCTGAGCGTTGTACCTGAAACAGCAAGCAGGTCAGCACAGTGTTGCAGGAAGGCGGCCAAAGTGCAGGACATGCAGAATGCTGTACCTTTCCATTGTACATGGCGTGATTGACGCACTTAAACTGAGTGACTGGCACAAGAGGCAACTGTGCAACCAAACCAACTGAATGATCTGGCCCTGAGCATCCTGGCTTTGGCTCAAGCCAGCGGGTGTGCACCAGCAGCTGCTGCCTTACCCGTGCAATGAACTGCTTCAAGCACGCCTCATACAGGCCGTCTGGGCCATGGCCCAGCTTGGAAGCAGTCAGCATGACTTCAGCACAGTGGCGGTCAGCGGCATGGGGCAGCTGCGGCTGCAGCAGCTGCCACAGCTCGCCCAGCAGCGCTGCTCTGGATCCAGCACTGCTGCCTGGTACCTGCTTCAGCCGTGACATCATAGCTGTGATGTCTGCGATGCGTGCTGAGCTGCCGTGGGACCATACCAGGTGCTGCAGCTGCTGGAAGGTCTTGAAGCGAACGTTGGTGAAGGGGCTGAGCTGTGTGTCAATAACAAGGCTGCTACTGTTGCTGCTAGTGCGTTTCTGCACACTGCTGTCGCCAGTGGTGGGCTGGGCCTGTTTGGAAGCTGCTGGTGGGGACTTGTGTGTGGGACGACGTGGGCTCTGCTTGGGTTTGGTGGGCTTTCTGCTCCCTGTAGCTGTCTTGCTGATGTTGCTCTGCTTGCTGCTTTTGCTGCGCTGTGCGCCGGGAGGTGTGGCCTGCGCTGCATTTTTGGGAGTGCCCTCGCCAGAGGTGCTGCTACTGCTGCTGCTGCTACAGCTCACTTGCTGAGAGGCCAGGGCGACACGATGCAGAACCCTTATTGAACGGATGCAAACATGGCCTGTATACTTTTGGGCTTGCAAACATCGAAAGCAAGGGGATTGTACGCTGCTGTGAAGCATTGTGTTGATCAGAGTTGACCGCTTGTGAATACTGCATTGATCGCTGGTGACTAATTCATTTATTGAAAAATTTCTAGTGACATATGCAAGTATGGTGTCATTCTGATCTCATCCTGTGGTTGGTGCAGCCAAATCCTTGCTGCTCAGTGGATTGAACACTTTCCACAGCTTTACAAATGACACGGCATCGTGTATTGGGCGCTACGGCTCACGATCTAGCCTAGCACAAGATACCAACAAGAGATGCAGCTACAGCACAAGCATAGTACAGTCCTGTACAGTACAGATGCCCCGACCCCCCTCACACAACTCTGCAAACCTCCACCATGAACAGTATGCCCCACAACACACAACTGCACTAAAACAAGGTGTACATCAATGTATCATTGCAAGTGCTGCTTGAAGAACTGCGCCAGCTCCTGTGCTGCATGCTGAGCCTCAGGCACCTGCAGGTTGGCCTGAAAGACGTGCCACATGCCCTGCAGCACCAAAGATACCAAAGCCATGATCTTACATGGCATTTCAAACAGATAAAGAGACAACTGCAGTCCTTCACTTGGCATGTCAGCCACCTCACAAGCTGCACATGCTTTAGCCATGCTGTGCATGAGTTTTGATGGCTGTTTAGTTGCATGCATGCAGCTGCGCAGCACGGCAGGCTCACCTCTTACCCACACAACGCCATCACGTTCCCCAGTGACTCACCTCCCAAGGTGATATGACCACGTCCTTCAGGCCACCAGCAACCATCCGGCGGTACAACATGACCGCAGAGCTCAGTAAGCTGTCACGGAGGCCAACCTGGCGGCAGCAGCAGCGGCAGCCCAGCAGCAGATGCTTTTACAGCACCACAGTGCCTTCCAACAAGCCTGCAGCTCATGGCGCGGGCAGCACTGCCTAGTGTACCATACCCATGGCCCACTTCACCTTGCTGACCTTGCTCTCACACATGCACTGGGGCTCCGGGAGTCCCCAGGGAGCCCTTCAGGCCGACCAGTACCGAATGGTACACACAGAGGTTGAGTTTGAGCTCTCATTAGATTTGCATTCCAAGGTGCCAGTCATTGCGCACGCTTCCAAGCTGCATCGACTTACCTGTATCAAGGTTGCTGGGAAGGGTCGTCCATTGCCATAGTCGGCTAGCAGGGGTGACACAAGGGGGTCACTCAGCCGAGTAACATCTCCACCCACGTAGTCCAGAGCTGGACCAGCCAGGTTCTGGTCATACTGCAGCACGGGATCGATGCCTGTGAGTGTCGTGAGTGTGTCACCAGCCTTGCGCAGGTCACACCAGGGTGCCATAAGCCCCAAGGCTGCGGGGAGGCCCAGGCCCTCCTGTGATAGCCGCTGCATCAGAGCTAGCGTGAGGCCACCACCTGCACAACACAGGGGCCAACCAAACAATCAGACATGTTTTGCAACATGTTAGGGCTCAGCGCAGTGGTCTCATTGATCTTTCTTGAGACAAGATGACAGCACAGTGCCAAAATGATACAGCAGGCGTTGCATTACTCCTTTTAATCCTACTCAATGAGGATGGCGGGTGCAGGCTGCTCAGACAGTCTGTCGCTGGTTACATTCTCAGGCCTACTGGCGGCGATGGGTGGCAGCCCAGAACACGCCACAACCACAACAAACCATGTAAGCATTGTGCTTCATGTCAGCATGTCCCCTGTACAGGTGCATCATAGTACTAGCTCACCCGCCGAGTCCCCAATCATGCCTATACTGGCAGGCTTGTAGCCCTGTGATGTCACCAGGGCCTTATAGACCGCCAATGCATCATTCAAGCCAGCAGGGAAGGGGTGCTGAGGTGCCAGGCGGTAGTTAACACACAGCACTTGCACCCCCGACAGCTGAGAGGTGAGAGCAGTCACCTGGGACAGCAGGACAGACAGCATTGCATGGTTACTGTGAAGTATCACAGCACAATTGGCAGTGAAGACCCAGCACAAGTTGGCCCAGGTGGGTTGTAGGGGTAGAATGAATGCCTCATGCAGGCCGATGCAGTGGGCCAGTTGTTTGTCTGGATCCATGGAGTCTGGCTCGAGACAGGAAGAGCTATTTTCAGCACCAAGAAATGGGTGCTTGCTGATGACACCAGCTAGGCGCAGCAGCCATTGACTTTTGCTTCAAGAGGCCTACCGCTACACCATGCAATGATAAACAGGCAAGCCTCTGACAGTTGCTTGTGCAGCGTATGTCACACTTGTCGACATCCGTTGCGCAAAATACATGTAATGTCAGCAGGCGTGCCGCGCGGTGTCGCAGTTGCGCCACCCCTGCCCACCTGCCACAGCTTTTCACAGGATCCCTTGACGTAGGCACCCCCATGGAGGTACACCAGCAGCCGGCTGCTGCTGTTGTTGTCAAAGCCTTTGGGCGTGGCGGTGTACGTGGGCACACCAGCGATCACCCCACTCGTGACCTCCTGCATAGGAGCGGCAACATGATGGTGACTGTGACGCACTGTGTGCTTCGCAAATGCTGCTGAACAGAAGCAACTTTGTACCCCGTTGTTTAAGCATGTGTTGCGGTCACTGCTGTTTTGCACCAATGGAGGTAATCAAGTTCCCTGACTGAAATGAGAGGCCGCAGACTCCAACCGGCAGCTGCTGCGGCTGATGGTCAGTTGGTGGTGGTGGCTGGGTTTGAAAGAGTACCACACTAGATGGCAGGTGCCTTGCTGTGAATACCTGCAAATGGCTCTTGACGGCTGCTTCACTGACGGGTGTTGTCACTGCATCGTAGTCTGCTTGATTTTTGGCCACAACAGACATGGGTTCGTCCCTGCGGGACCCCTGCGGGAACACATGCCGCCCCTGCAGGACTTTCTGTGCCTCTGTGCTGATGGTGAACTTGGGGACGAAGCAGAAGGGGCGCAGAGCGTCGCTGATTGGGCGTGGTGCTGTGCAGCTACTGCAAAGGATGATAAGGGTGTTTGAGGGGGAGCGCAGTAGAGAGAGCACAAAGGCGGAAAGGGGGGCGGGGTGGAGTGAGCAAACGTTTGTTATCATCAGCATGTTGTTGCATACCTTGGTGTGAGTGCATGCCCCACGCAGAGATGAGACTCACCTTTGGTCCCCAGCAGCTGCTGCAGCAGCAACGGCAGGAGCAGCAGAGGCGCCCGCGGATCGCCCGTGCCAGGCGACCAGCAGGCACAGTACAGCACCAGCTGCAAGCATGTAGCTCCAAGGCCACTTTTGACTCGCTGATTGATTGAACTCGGAATGATTTTGTACCTTGGACTTTGAACTCATCTAGAGTGTTGGCGCATTGTGGAGGTTAGAACGACAGCATAAAAGCTTATAAGTTCAATGATCAGCGCATACAATTGCGTGTACATTGGGTGTGACCAGGACCAAACCAGGTGTGATCTGGCTGGAACCATGAGGCGTTTGCACGGTTTCCAGCATAACGATCAGAAAAGACGGTCAATGATGATTGTAGTTTTGTTTTGAGTGTGGTTACTTCCACTAGCAGGGTATGCACAAGGAAGAAACACGATGCATCTGATCCACAACAGCAAAACGGCTGTGATCGAAGTTGGGAGTGTGGCAGCCCGTGTGGTAAAGCTGGCAGCCAGGAAGAGGCCCCTGCTATGGCCTGTGTGGCAGACTCTGCCTGTGGCTGGACTTGATGGGCCAGCAGCACAGGCCGTGCTGTACTCCCTGCGGCAAAGTCTGGGCGAGCTGCCAGATGATCAGGTGCGCTGACAGCATGCTTCTGCCTGTTCTATGAACGTATGCTTTGTTGAGTTATCAGCAACGTGGGTCACAATCACACTGAGCTCGATACAGCGGAGGCAAGAAGTGACGTGGACAAGGTCAATGCAGTTGCTGGCAGCAGCACTGTCCCCACTTCATCAGCACGCAGCACCCAACCCATGCTATGACAAATGGCTGAAGTACCAGCAGTGATGGAGAGCATTCTGGTAGTTGTCTGACAGCAGGCTCTTGCCTGCCTTGTTGATCTTCCAGGGTGCTGCTGTCACCCAAGCCTGGCTTCATGCCCTGCAGCTGTCACAGATCGCTTCGGACAGGTGCGAAGCAGCAGCAGCAGCAGCAGCAGCAGCAGTGGCCTGCTCACTGTCCAGCTGCTTTGATCGAGCATTCCCTGGGGAAAGCTTGCAGTGGCAAACCTCGCAACGCGTTGCTTGCGTTACAGGTGTCTCCTGCAATGCACATGAGTCTGTCGAGGCTGATTTCACACATCCACATGGAACGTTCGTCAATGCCGTGCTGTGCTGTGCTGTGCTGTGCTGTGTTGCCGCCCCTGCTCTTGCACATGTGCACTGAGCAGGCTGCTGCACGCCATATCCATCACGCAGCGCCACCTGCGCTTCTGGCAGGCTCGTCTGAAGGCCGGCTCTCATGGCAGCTTTCTGCTGTTTGGTCGGGGGCCAGGCGGCTTCGCTGCTGATGTACTTGAGCGGCTGGGTGTGAGGCAGCAGCAGCAGACGGGCATCTCAGCCAGCGACAGGATCCAAGAACGGGTGGGTATGGCATGTTGTGGTGTTTGGAGGAACAAGACATGGTTCCCCTCCGGCTATCATGTATCCCAAGTGTGGTGCATTCATTGCTGTCCAGCACATGAGCATGGCATGGATGCGCATCCCCGCTGCTGCGCACTATGTCGCTGCAAGAGCTTAGTTGATCGTTTGCATGTGTGCATGTCCACTGTCCTGCAGATCATTGCGCTGCAGCAGCTGTCTAACCAGCTGGCAGAAGCCCTGGCAGCCGTCCACAAAGCAGCAGGTGAGCAGCACTGCTGTTGAGCAGAAGAAGATGGCCGATGCTGAGCTTGCGAGCATGGTCTAGCAGCAGCACAGTAGCAGCAGCAGCAGCACTGCATCAGCCTAGTTTGGCTCAACTTGAACAGCCACACACACCCAGACGCTGCATGGGGCCCTGCAAGATGACACCCCCACTGAAAACGCCCAGCACAATCGAAGCACCCACTGCAGGTGTACTTGCTTGCACCTTGTCTGTGCGCCTTGCTGCTGCAGACGGGCTGAAGGCTGTCTCAAAGCATCAGCAAGCGCAGCCGCAGCAGCTAGGGCCCCAAGAGCTGCAGCAGCAGGTCCTGTCGGCAGTTGCGGCCTGCATACAAGCTCAGGCAGATGCACTGGAGCGATTACAGCCTGCGGCTGCAGCCCTGCAGCAGCAGGACATGGGTGCCAGGTGTGTGTGTGTGTGTGTGTGTGTGTGTGTGTGTGTGTGTGTGTGTGTGTGTGTGTGTGTGTGTGTGTGTGTGTGTGTGTGTGTGTGTGTGTGTGTGTGTGTGTGTGTGTGTGTGTGTGTGTGTGTGTGTGTGTGTGTGTGTGTGTGTGTGTGTGTGTGTGTGTGTGTGTGTGTGTGTGTGTGTGTGTGTGTGTGTGTGTGTGTGTGTGTGTGTGTGTGTGTGTGTGTGTGTGTGTGTGTGTGTGTGTGTGTGTGTGTGTGTGTGTGTGTGTGTGTGTGTGTGTGTGTGTGTGTGTGTGTGTGTGTGTGTGTGCAGGCACATGTCCAAGACGAGCCTTGGACATATGGAGGGTTCCAGTGCTGATTGCATAGAGGCAGTGGCTGCTGTTTGACTGGCTGGTAAGTGCGCAGCCAGGATGTACGGTGACAAAGATCACCCTACAGGGGTGCATGATTGTACGGCACCCACCTCTCTTGACTGGCTCGGCCTGCCTGACCACCACTCGGCACACTTTCACAATCCAGTCTGACATCCTGGCCTCCAACACGGTGTGCCAACGCATGCCTGCTTGTGCAGGCACCTCAATGGGTCAGCAGCCACGCAGCTGGCCCCCAGCAGCGACAGAACCCCGCAGGCAGCACGGCAGCAGGGCAGCGCACAGCGGCAGCAGCAGCAGGTACCGAGCATCAGCGCACAGCAGGTGCAGCAGCAGCTGCAGGAGCTGGGTCAGCTGCTGCACGTGAGGGACAAAGAGCTGACACACCTGGACAGGTGAATGTGCGCTCTGCAGGGCGGTCCGTCTTGCCCACTGCTTGCTTTTCTTGTAACATCAGGCATGCCACAAGCGGGGGTGGGGCTGCTTACTGACCAACTTTGATTCCACTGTCAATACCTACATTCAGGGAATTTTTTAGGTTTGGGACCTTGGCTAATTTTGGCGAAAAAAACCTAGGGGCTGGATTTTTTTGGCTACAAATCTGGCGACAAAGGCTCCTGCCCCCATACATCTGGCGACAAAGCCAAGTGCAGTGTTCACTGTCCAAAACATGTTTTCGGCTACAACGCCTCCTATCCAAGTAGACATTTGTCACTTTGGTGACAAAAGTGACAAAATACATTGAAAAACACGTTTTTGCTGTCTTCAGTCCCTTTTTATACTGTGCATTTGGCGATACACAGTACCCCCAGCTTTTGATTTGGCTACAAATTTGGCGAAAGTGGGGCACCCCTGGATTCCATCTGGCTACAAGATTTGGCTAATTCTGGGTGGAAATTCTTTTTTGTAGCCAAAGGAATTCCTTCAAATTCGCCAGATCTGGCGAAATAGCCGACTAAAAAATTCCCTGCCTACATTTGTCCCCCGTAAGCCACAACCATCATGCACAGCGGTCTCAATACACGCCTACCAGGCGCGCCCTGCTGCACTGTTACCAGCGCAGCAGCTGCCAGCCCATAGAAGCCGGCTCTCATGCTGGCTGGCTGCAGCTGGCAGTCGGCAGCTGCATCAGTTCAGGTCACGCTGCTGTTCCCCACAGTGTCATTTGTGTCATCTGCAGCCAGCAAGATGAGGACTGGACCCTAAACCTTAAACCCTATGATTACTGTGGGTCCCCTGCCTGTCCCTGCATGTCTCCCCTTGTCCTGCAGTGCTGATGCTGGTGCTGCGTTGGCTGCTGCCTCCCACCTGGCTGCTGAGCTGGGCCCGCTGGTGGGTGTCCCTCACTGGGCAGCAATGCCCTCAGCCCTGCAGAGACACTGGATCAAGTGAGTGAGATCTCACTCACTGGGGTTCAGGGTTAATGGACTGAACTGGGATTCAGTAAGGCAACGGCACTCGTAGCATTACTGGGTGGGGTTATTACTTGTTGTTGCTTGTTTCAAGGTGCTGGCCAACAAAGGTGCTGGCCTACAAAGTCTGATTCCCACCCCAGCCTGCAGTGAGGAGGGCTGCACTAAACCAACCTCATCCCTTTGCTGCTTCTGTTTACGCAGGTACACGCTGGCTGCAGGTATGGGCGTGTATGCTGGCGTATTCCTGTACCGCAACAGCCGGCTGGCTGGATCCCCCAACCTTGACAACTGGGTAGCAGCAGGTGTAGAGGCAGTGGAGGGTGCCTGGGGCAACCATGTGGTGTCTCCCCTAGTGACTGTGAGGGATGAGATGTTCAAGACTTTCAGAGAGTGAGTTTTTGGAGAGAGAGTCAGTTGAAAGTTCACTTGGGGAAAGTTCACTTGTACTGGGGCTGTGACAGGCTAATAGGGTGAATGTCTACCAGCCAGTTTCGGAGCAAGTGCAGGCATACACAAGCAGGTTGAAGGCAGCATGTGGTTTGGGAACTGTGTATGCAAGGAAAAGGGCACCAACATGAGCTGCACTGCCAAGTCAGTGTCGTGGAGTCAACGATGCGGCTAGCTGCTTGATGGTGCAGCAGTGGGACGGTGGGGGGTGCTGCTCTGTTGCCCCATCAATGAATGTCACCCATTTGTGCAGGGCTGTTCTTAGTCATGCTGTGATGCCATAAGAGTGAGATGCTGCCTGTCCCTGCCTGCCTGCCTGCCTGCCTGCCTGCCTGCCTGCCTGCGTGCGTGTCCGCCCCCAACAGCCGCCCCAGCATTGTGAGCACAGCAGAGTTTGAGGCTGACAAGGCCTCTCTGCTGCGCATGTTGGAAGACTTCAACAGGGACCACCCACAGGCTGCGGCAGCACTGGCAGCACTGGCAGCCAGCGATGCCACCATCAGCAGCAGCAGCAGCAGCAGTAGTGCAGGGGTGGTGGCCTTGGACCCTCAGGCCCTTGACTCTGCAAACATCGATGCTGTCAACAAGGGCATGCAGGTAATGTGGACAACTGCATTGCTCCGTAGGGGCATTGCTTGTGAGGGGAGGGAGGGAGGGGGGTTGAGAAAGCTGGGTACATTGGTGGAGGTGAACGCCTCAGCTTGTGTCACTGGGTCTGCCAGTCTGGATCAGGATGTTTGACCCTGGCTGGCTTTTCCTTTTGTGGCAGCAGCACCCTGTGACTGTGTCATCAGCTGCAGCTGTAATCCTGCAGCAGTTGGTCTCTCTGGCTTTTGCTCCACGGCCGCTGGTTGCTGGGACTGCTGATGGTTGGGTGCGTAGGTTATGATGCACGTGGAGTACATGTGTCCTTGTCCTGATCAGGTCGTCAGATCACGTGTCCTGTTTTGTGTGTCATGCAGGTTGTGATGCAGTGCTATGAGGCTGACTTGAAGAAGCCCATCAGAGGGTTGCTACAAGGAGAGCTGGCACGCACACTGCTGATACAGGTGCGGCCTGGAGTTGCATGGAACGTGCATGCCACGCGTGCATGCTGTGCATACATGCTACAGGGGAGCTTGGTTTGGTTCTGGTTCAACAGGGCAGCACGGGGGGGGGGGGGGGGGTATATTGGGCTCCTAACTGCAGGAGAGCTTTTTTGTTGGAATCAACAGGGGGAAGGTATACTGGCAGCTACACGACAGCTCTGGTCCGGTAGGCACGACAGCTGGTCCACCAACTGCCTTACAAATCATCGCGTCAAAGTATCACGCCACAAGAACTGACCAGGCACCCGTCCTTTCAACATTTTGCCATGTTGCTGCAGGTGCAGCACCTGAGGCCGCCATGCCACCAACTGCCTTACGAGTCATTGGCTCGGTGTATCACGCCACAAGAACTGACCAGCCACCCATCCTTGCAACTGCTTCCAACTGCTTGTCGTGTGTTTTAGGTGCAGCGCCTGAAGCTTGACACTGAGGCAGCTATGCTGGAGTTAGACCAGATTTTACGTGCCAACGAGCTGTCCATCTCCCTGGTGGCGGCTGTGCCGGCGCTGCTGCTGAGCTGGACGCTGCTGCGGGGCCTGTGGGCCCTGCTGCTGGTGCGGGCGCCACCAGACGCACGCAGGGAGGCAGCACCATGCAGGTCAGTCGGTTTGTTGGGACCTATCTGTAACATACTGGATTTGCTGTCGGTACAGGAAGGGTTGGGGTGATTAGTGATGGTGGCAAGGTATTGTCTTATGTACTATCAAGGAATGGAGGTGTCAAGTGTCAAGCAGCAGAGCAAGGCAAAAGCAGCTTCAACACATGCCATTGAGTGTACAGTCGGCAGCTGCTTTGCCTCAGGCAGCAGGACGGCTGTACTGTAGTACCAATGCCAGCCGCTACGCACAGTTGTGATGCTGTGATCGGGCAGCTGCACTCTCAGGGAGTAGGTCTGTTACAAGTTACTGCCCCTACCTCTACATGGCTAAAGTGTGGGTCACTATGGTTGAGCCGTCAGAAGGGTCGGTAGCTGGTCTTTTGTGTGAAAAGCACCATGCATCACTATGGCTGTCTGTGGTGTTGCTGCAGACTGGCCATGGCAGAGCTTGAGCGGGCTCTGGCAGCCCTGGAGGCCATCAGTAGCAGCCCTGATGCAGCAACGGCAGCGGCAGCAGGCCATGCAGCTGGCACACCAGCAGCCGTAGCAGCTGCACAGGGCATGGTGCTGTACAAGCTGTTCAAAGTGTACAGAGAGGCTCAGGCTCTGTATCGGTTGAAAGACAGCAGCAGCAGGTACTCTGATTGGCCGCACATGTCGGCTGATTTGGTGGCGATGGTGGATGCCACGGAGGCCCCCGCTACCAAGCTTGCGATGCATGGGCGGATGCTGCGCACGTACTATGTGCTGCAGCCTTGACCCACAGGCATGGCCTGCAGGCGGCGGTCGCCGTCTGCAGCAGACCGCGGCCTGTTGCAGATAGCTATGGGTTTGTGGGATAGTGAATGTAGCAACGAGGCGAGTAGGGTGGGCGTCTCTCTCTCAGTTTGTGGCGTGGTGCCACCTGCAGATACGAGCAACGCTCCACTGAAGGGAGTCGCCCCTAACACAGTTGCATGAAGCAAGCCTTGCAGTGACTATTCTTGGCTCAGAGTGTGGGTTGGCTAACTCCTGTAATGACACGCCTGTGATCTTTGCTCTTACTAATGTCAACCAGTAATTTGTGTGAAAGTAGTGATGCAGGAAACCAACCACGCCGTCTTGCCAAGTTGGTTGGAAGTGTCTGCCGCTCTGCTTGTTTCACCCAGCAGCTGTAGGACCCAGTTGGATATGCTTCGGCTGATGGCAGCTCAAACAGCAGGTTTGGCCACTCACTGGCGGTGTTTCTTCCCGTGCAGCCCCCAATGGGCTGCCCCTCCCAAGATGGTGTGCCCCCCCCCCCCCCCCCCCCCCCCCGCCTCCCTCCCCTCCCCTTCATTTAGGGGGTTCACTTTTGCTGTTTGGATCTGGCGCAGCTTTGCAGCAACCAACTGCCTGAATTAATTCGTAACGAGCTCATGATCATCAAGCTGTCACTGGTCACAGCATAGTTTCAAACGATGTTGAACCCGTTTCAGTTTGTCGCCAACTTCCCCAGCTGTGGTGGGATCAAGAGAATCAATTTGTTTTGAAGCCAACGCGCCGGATGAATGGGGCCTGCGCGGTATGATCAAAGGCCATGGCCCCCACCATCTGACACAAGTGCGCGAGTGTGCAATTTGCCGTGAGGAGCCCGGGCTGCCACGCAATTCCAAATGACGGGTTTGACATTTTGAGAGGCCACACGCACAATGCTGGACACCGGGCAGACGGTGCAGGTTGGTGTCTGTTTTTGGGATGCTGCTGCTTTGTGTCCTGGCTCAGCTGGTGCATGCGTGGTCAAGATGTGTTGCAGTCAGCCCCCTGTATGAAACTTCAGCGTGTGCCGGCGAGCAGCCTGTGCTTCAATGTCAATGCTGCATTCCCCCCAATTAACCATTGCCTGCAGGTGCCTCGGCATGAGTTTCGTGTTGTGGAGGAGGAGGAGAGCGGGCAGGAGAAGGTCGAAATCTCTGTGCAATTGCCAGGTATGTGCTTTTCTATCCAAAACAAAACACACCACCCTTCGCTGGGGTGCCAGCATATCAGCCACCAGGCCCGCACCATTGCAAGCCCACACTGCTCAACTGTGATCCTGCTGCCGCTACTGAAGATACCACCTGCCACCCACACTAACACATGTGCCACTACACTTCAAACCTTCCTCAACCTTCTTTGGTAGCAGCACAGTCACACCACCCGTCCATCCTGCCGACCCCTGCCAACTGCTGTACAGGTGTGGCCAGTGCGGCTGAGATCTCAGTATGCATCCAGCCCCCACAGACAGTGGTGGTCAAGGTGCCAGGCCGCTATCTGCTGGAGCTGCGGCTGGCCATGGCCATAGCCTCTCGAGCAGACCTGGTGAAGTTCAAACCCAAGGCAAGCAAACTCACTATGAGCTGCAGGGTGCTGACACCTGCAGAGGCAGCAAGGCTTGCTGTACCCAGAGCAGCGGCCAGCTCACCGCCACGGTCGGCAGCAGCAGCAGCAGCAGGAGGTGCAGGGAAGGGCAGCAGCAGCAGTGTCAAAGGCAGGTGTGATACCGCTGCAACTGTCACGCCCGGCAGCACCCCAGCTAAGGGTGGCGACAGCAGCAGCGACGAAGGCACGCAGCGACCGCAGACACCTCAGAAGCAGCAGCAGCCACAGCCAAAACCACAGCAGCAGAAGCAGCGCCACCAGCAGCGGCGCCTTCAGCAGCAGCAGCAGCAGCAGCAGGGGCAGGGGCAGGCGCAGGTGCAGCGTCCTGCCGTCCATGAGTCCTTCTTCCCCCAGCCCACCAAAGCAGAGCGCAAGAAGCAGGAGGAAGAGGAGCAGCGGCAACGGCAGGAGGAAGAAGCAGCTGCGGCGGCAGCAGCGGCGGCTGCAGCGGCAGCAGCCGCTGCCGAAGCAGAGCGGCAGCGGCAGGAGCAGGAGGCGGCAGCAGCAGAAGCTGCCAGGCGCGAGAGGGAGGAGGCGCGGGCTGCTGCTCGTGCCGCACGCAGGGCGGAGGCGGCAGCAGCCAAGGCAGCAGCAGCGGCGGAGGAGGCGCAGCGGCAGGAGCAGCTCAAGCGGGAGAACCAGGCAGCAGCAAAAGAGTGGCTCAGGTAAGGAGAAGGTCGCGGTGGTGCACTGACACCAACCAAAGCGGCTTTGGATGGTGTTGGGCGGGGATCACCGGAGAGTAAGCAGAGCAGCGCATGTGTCCAGTGTCTCAAACCTGCACAGGTTGCCATGGCCGTGGGGCACAGCAGCAAGACGCAAGTCAGGGCGCTGCAACCCGCTCTGGAGGGAGTGGGCCCTGCTGGAAGTACCAGGCCCTGTTCACCTTGACACCACCCCCTTCCCCCCGCCCCTTGTTGTGCTGCTGCTGCAGCCGGGGCCACACTGCTGCAGCGCAGGGTGATGAGGAGGAGGCGGCCAAGGCGCTGCAGAAGGCAACAGAGCTGGACCCTACAGCACCGGTGAGTCGGTTGCTACCGTTGTGCCTTCCATTTGTGCGCAAGATGTAGGGCCAAAATTCTATGGCCGTGTGGCTGTAGGCCGCAAATAGTGCATGTCATGGTCTGAAAAAGATAGCAACACATAAGTGCTGACCATTGTTGCCGCTGAAACGAAACGAAACGAAGCGAGTTTCGTTTTGTTTGAGCGGCAAAATGGTCTGCTGTTATGTGTTGCTATCTTTTTCACGCTTGTCGACCTGCCGTGGCGTTGCCAGCCTTGTAGTGCCTGTCCACAGCCAGGCTGGGACTACGGCCTACACCGCTTTGGTAATGTAATACACATTGCCCCCCCCACCACCACCACACCCTACGACCCTCCCTACATCAGGATTTTCACCCCTCTACTAGTTCCCACACCCATATTTAGTCTACATGACGCACACATGCATCGCCAATCAACGCCAATTGCGCGTACCTTGTTTGATCCTATCAGGCACAGGAGCCGGCCCCAGTCTGCATGCGTCCTCTATCATGATGCACTGCAGGGCATCCACCTGCTGGCCAAGGAGGTCAACTCACTCAGGCAGAAAGCTGCAGCAGCAGCATCTGCCACCAACTGCAGCACCAGCGGCACCAGCGGCACCAAGCCACCAGGCAAGGCCTCCAGCAAGAAGCAGCAGCGCCCCTGCTGGCAGATGCATATGCGGCATGATGTGCCAGGCCTGCTGTGCGCATACGCGGCCGGGGAGCACGAGAGCAACGCTGTCGGCTGGTGGTGCGCCCTGCTGTGCTTTGTGTGCTTCTGGGTGACGCGGATGGCTGCTGCTGTGGCAGGCGGCTGCGCAGGTGGGTGGGGTGATCCTTTCTGTGCTGACACATACTTTGGCATATTTGGTTAGCACACAGACTTGAGTTGAGCCATGATACAGTATAGGGTCAGTTGTGTTGCACCTTGCAGATGACACCTGCTGGCCCAATTTGTGATGGGGATGGTGATCACTGAGGTGCGGTGCAAGGAGGTGCCTGATGTGTGCTTTGCATCGCATGTGTACAGGTGCCTCATCCTGGCTGCAGCGTGTGCCCCGCAACAGGGCCCTGCGCATGTGCTGCGCGCCATACAGCATGACCCTGCGCATGTGCTGCGGTGTGGCGCAGCGTGTGTCAACAGCCTTGGCCCTGCTGCCACTGGTGCTGCTGGTCATATGGCGCCAGGTGAGGCCCACAATTGCGGACAGTACCGCCCAGGCGGTGAATGGATGCTCTTGCTGTACCCCCTCTCTCAACAGAAGGCATCGTGTGTGAATGGTGCTACGTTAGCATATCTGGCACCGCATGGTGCTGCCAGCAGCAGCATGTGCAGGCTGGCCACTAAACGATTGCCCGCAGGATGCATTGCAGGGTGTGCATGGGCTGATCAGGGCTTGGACTTTCTGTGCAACTTCATGCCCTACTGCCGCATGCATCTTCGCAAAGTTTGAGTCAGATTTTCACCGCGATGCAGCGTGCAGGAGCATCACCGCCTGTTGCCACCGGCATCCGTAGCGATTGTGTGTCACAATTGTGTCAAGACATGTCTGCGGTATATAGCCACCGTCCAGGGTCCTGACTCTGCACACCTGCTGACACTTCCTGCCACCTGCTGCCTTGCTGCAGGCCTGGGTTGTACCCCTCAACGTTGCTGCACGCCTGCGGCGGGTGGGTGGGGATACACAGGAGCGAGCTGCTGCCTGGCTTGTGAAGCAGATCGGCTACCTTCAGCACAGAGAGGCGCTGCTACCTGCTGTCATCAAGCTGTGCCTTGCAGCCACCAGTGGTGCTGCGGTGTGGGGTGCTGTGCTGTGGACGTTTGCTGTGGAGTATGGTCAGCACACGCTGGTGGGCTGGGTGTGGAGGTTGGGAGTGTGGAAGCCTCAATACACACTGCAGGTACGAGCGTTCGCAGTTGCAAGTCTGGCTGATGCTTGGTTGACCGCTGTGTGTATGTGGCTGTGCATGCGACAATGTCTACAGTAATGCAGCAGTACAGCAAGAACTAGCAGTCATTGGTTTTTGAGTACACACCAGGCGAGCCAGCTTTGTGAGTTTGGCGCGCTGCAGAGCGAGAAAGCAACGACACTCAGGAGTGCATACTGCAAATACCAACACAAGCAGCATTGGCGTATAGTAGCCTGTGACGGTTGGAACTGCTGCTGCTGCTTCTTGTCTGTTTCTGGTATGGCTGGTGTCTGCACAGCTTCTCGTCGCAGGTACCTCCTCACTGGCTTGCTTTGGCGGGCATGTGGGAGCATGCACGTCCGCAATCTACCCACTGCAAGTAAGCGGCAATGCATGCATTGACTGTCTGTTGTCCACTGCCACTGGCAGTGGAAGCCTGTCTTGTCTGGGCTCAGGCATTTCTCTATGCCTAGCTCCGATGCTCCACCCAGTCAATCGTCAGCATGTCTGTGCAGCTGTCCTGGCCTTTGCCCGCACTCATGTGCCACGACACTGTGCATGCACTCAAAACAGGCACACCAACAGCCGCCTACTGATGCACCTTCTCCTGCACGCCCTGCTCAAGCAGCATGACCTGCAGATCCTGCACCCAGCTCATGCTTTGCTGCTGTGCTTTCTCTCGTCACGCAGATCCTTCTGACAGCCGGCGGTCGCTTTGGTGCGGTCTCGCTCGTGCTGTCACTGACAGTGCGGCTTCTGCTGCACCTCTGGCGCAAAACGTTCTCAGCGCAGCGCACCAAGGGTGGCTGGACTGTCTCTGCTTGGTGGCGCAATCCACCCCCATGGCAAGCCGTGTCTGTAGCTGTGCTGCCGGCACAAGCCGTGAGGTGGCTCACACGCACCGACACCTGGTCGACATTTACTGCTGGCATTGGACATGGTGCTGGCCTTCTGCTGCGTCTCTGGGATGTTCCTGTGTTTTTGGACTTTCGATTGATTGTGCTGCGCTTTGTGGACGTCAGTCTAAACGCGCTGGCAATCATCATCGCTGCGCTGGCAACACCAGTGGCGCTGTTGGTGCTCATCCTTCAGGCTGCACTGGCATTCGTCCTCGTACTGCTGTCATCAGGCCCACTGAGCTTCTTAGAGGGCACGGCTGATGCTGTAGTCAATGCCGTGTCATCGTTCACACTGCTTTCCCAGTGGACCAGGCCTTGCTTTCCCAGTGGTGGGAGGAGACAGCGTGGCCGTGGCTGGTGTATGGGGCCATGTTTGTGGTGTACCCTTTGCTCTCCAATTCTGCCAAGGAGGCTTTGCTTAAGGATTGCTTGGGAGACACGTGGACATGTGGAGGAGACTTTTGGGATCACTTCGATGCGATTTCTCCCTCATGCCAAGCGACCTACTACGCTGCCTCAGACTCCCAAAGAGCTCTCAAGACACTCCCTCACTCCTGGTGGTTTGACTGCGTGCTGATCGCCTGGGCAGTGCTGGTGTTCCTTGCGCTGCATGTGTGGAGCAAGGAGGTGCGCGCAGGCAGGGACCCTGCGCAGTTCTGGCAGCGGCGGAAGCAGGCCGGCTGGCGGTCGTGGAGCTGGCGCAGCAGCACAAGCAAGGGCGCAAGCAAGGGTGCAAGCGGCAAGGGTGCAAGCGGCAAGGGCAAGGGGCCAAGCTGGCAAGATGCAGGCAGCGAGAGTGAGAGTGACTCCGATGACGGCTCGTTTGCCGAGCATGAGTTCCCGATGGGGTTCATGTCCCTGCCTGTGCCTGTGGGGTGCCAGGTGGCAACTGTGAGAACCGTCCTGCAGGCAGCCAACTACTACCAGGTACGTTGGGCGGCCAGGTTGAGTTGGGCAGGGATCTCTTGTGTGGGGGTTTGTGAGGATTAAATCAACCAACCATGGACAATGTGGTGCATTGTTATAATTTGCAGCGCAGAACTAGTCAAAGTTCCCTTCATGGCCTTGCTGGTTGTACTGTGTGTTCAATCGGCATGAGGGCATGCTGCATGCAGGTTACGATGTATCATCCTGTATCAAGGCCTTGCAATGCTCAGCTTGTCCTTGTGCTTCTGTTTTGCTCTGCTGCTTCTGGCAGGTGATGGGCTACAGCAGCCGTGCTGATGTGTCTGCTGAGTCCCTCAAGACCAAGAGGAGGCAGCTAGTGCTGGCAGTGCACCCTGACAAGGTAGGCTTGGCTGTGCGTCAGCTTGGATTGGGTGTGCATCAGCTTGGATTGGGTGTGCGCAGCATGTGCGGCTGGGCTGGTGGTCATGCAGGCAGGCCATTAATGTGGTGCGTGGGTGGTGGATGTAGCGTGTGTGCAAAGAGCATCACACCTGCGCTCAAGACCCTTGTGAGGGGGTTCTTGAAAGCAGCAAGGCTTCTTGGCGACGTGCACCCCTGCCAGACTTTGGGCTCAAAGCGACCGAGCAGTAGTCAGCCGGTCTGCCACTAAAGTTGCTCCAAGGGCCAGAGTGCTTGCAGCATTGCAAGCTCAGACTGCAATACACGGATGAGCTCTCGCAGCAAGCTCCCTCCGGTGTGTGGTGGACCTTGGTGAATGGACACAGGAGTTGTACCAGTCAATACATTCCACCCTCATGGGGTTACATGACGCATCAGCTCATTTTTTGTGGATTCACTTGCCACTTTGTGTTGCTGCAGGTGGGAGGCCAGCACCCTGGAGCAAACCTGGCAGCCAGCAGAGTCAACAAGGTGAGGACATACCTGTCAAAGAGGATTGGGGGTGTTACGAGGGTGTATGCAGCCCTGTATGTCTCATGTTCGGGCATGTCTGTGTGGTACTGCCAGCCTGACACTGTGCTGACTCGGAACCACGCAGCTTTGAGTGTAGTTTGGGGGTCGAGCAGCGCTTGCTTCAGCTGCTGCTGCTCATCAGTCCTGGCCATCATGCAGTTCCGGTGGTTCTTTTTGGATGGCGTGCGTCTGTTCGGCTTTTGGATGGCGTGCCTCTTCAACAACCCAGACTGTTTTGATCGACTTGTCCCTCTGAGGCACATGCAGTGTGAGCCCTCTGGTGGTGTGCATCTGTCAGGCCACCTGGTGGATGTTACATCACCATCACTCATCCACTGAGCTGTCATGTGTGTATTGCCTCAGGCCTTTGAGACCCTGAGTGACCCCACCCAGCGTAGCATCTATGACCAATACCTGGACACTCACAGCGGCAGTGCGGGCGAGCAGAAGCAGCAGCGTGGCTCTGCCAACGGCAACAGCGCAGTGTCACGCGGCAGGAAGAAAGGCGGCAAGCAGCGCTGAGGCAGGGCAGCTGAGGGTGCAGCAGCAAACTGATGATGTTGCTGCTTTGGTGGTTGTGGTTGTTTGTTCTGTTGCCAAGGTCTGCATTTTGACTGCTGGTGTGAGCACAGCTGGATTCCGGTTGGTGTCTGTTTGTTCTATCTCCAGCTGGTGGGTCAACTGCATTTTGGTTGATATTTAAATTGAAACGTGCAGTTCTGTACAGCCCTGGTGTTTCTGCTCCGATATGACGTCAGTTTTGCACATTTGTAATCGGTCGGACTGTCACTTGATCAGCTGGATCGGTACTCACTTGTCGATCAATCAGACACTCCCCATCATTTGATCGTGCCTCAACATGCCTCTGTAAGCTCTACATCGAATCTGCGACAGTCAGTGATGTCCCTGTTGCAGCTGCCAGACTCCTGCCTAGTGGCAGTGCTGCGCTGCTGTGCTGACGACCCCCGCAGCGTGTGCAGCGCAGCACGGGCCCACAGCAGACTGCACCAGGCAGCAGTGATTACGCTGAATAGTATCACAGTAGTACATGTGGATCAGCAAAAGTTGGACAGCCTTGTGGACGGGTACCTCTCCCATCATGGCCCCAACATCGACAGCATTAGCCTTGATGGTGTAGAGGGAGTCAACGCGTTTGTTGTACTTCGTCAGCTGCCCTGCAGCCTTTCCAAGCTCACCAACCTGGCGTTGAAAGGTGTACACCCGCAGCTGCAGTCTGGCGCTGGCTACCAGGGTGTGCTGGGGGCTGCTGCTGCCCCTCCTCTCTAGCAGCTGCGGCATGACACCTGCTGCCTACTTGATGATGGTACGGGCCTGGCAGCAGCGCTGGCCCGGTTGCCTGGGCTTGAACATCTCAGCATTGTACGCAGCAAGGGCTCTGTACGCAGCTTAGGGGGCACTCTACGCTTAGCGCTGGGAGATGTACTGCCAGGCCTGCAGCAGCTGACATACCTCGAGCTGCATGAAGTCGGGCTGGCTCGTGCTGGCACTGCCAGTGGCAGTTCCGGAGAAGACAGTGACTCCAGCGGATACTCTTCAAGTTCTTCTGACATGGAATCAAACTCCATGTCAGAGAACGTCGCCATGCAGATGCAGCACCTGTCCGTTCTGACGCGGCTAGTCGACCTGCGGTTGTCGGCAGTTGCACGCAGTTATACTGCCAGCATGCTGTCAGGTGTGCAGACCCTCACACGCCTGCAGCTCTCAAAAACCTATGGGCTGCATGCTGCATCTTTTGATGCAGCTGTCCTAGCAGGCAGGACACTGCTGCAGCACCTGGACCTGCAGTTTGAAACACTGTTTGATCAGGACAAGGGCGCGCTGCTGCTGTCTCAGCTGCAGCAGCAGCACCACCTGACGTGCTTGAGACTGAACAACCGAGCGTATGACCTCTACCCCACGAAGCCCTTACCCGCAGCAGCAGCCTTCGTGGCCCTGACAGCCAGCAGCAAGCTGCAGCACCTCGACGTCAGCGGCTGCAAGCTGCCAGCAGGCGTGTGGCAGCACGTGTTCCCTGCCGGCAGGCAGCTGCCGCATCTGCAGACACTGAACATCGCAGATGTTACACACCCTGGGTTGGGGCATTCCCCTGCCTCAGCCCCTGAAGGCACGCAGCTTGTCAGCTGCTGCCCTCGGCTGCAGCACCTTGACATGCAGGGCTTAACATACCGCTGGGGCCTGTTGGCCCCGCTGCAGGGGCTAAGCAGCCTGCAGACCCTGTTGCTAAAGCCTGCTCATTGTTCAACAGAGGACCTGATGTTGTTGGGTCAGTTGACTGGGCTGCGGCAGCTGAAGCTGGTGACGTACAACTGTGGCAGAGGGAGCCACCGGGTGCTCCTGCAGCTGACGCAGCTGCAGCAGTTAACCAGCCTGCACTATCATAGCTTGGGTCAGGGCCCACAGGGTAGGACTGAGTCCTTCCGAGCAAAGGTGGGTTGCATACTGCTGTTGTCGTGGTGACCTTTTGTAAGAGCAGCTGCCCAGTAGCAAGACCTTGGTGAACTGAATGGTGCCCCGCATTTGTGTTTCAACCCTTTGATCAGGTTTTGTGTATTGTGTGCTGCCACGTGTATAATCAACACCAGTATAATCCAGCTGCTGTTGATGCTGCTGCATGTTGACGCTGTTTGTGGCATTTTGCAGGCCACGGATGACGAGCCTGTGTGGCGCCAATTGCTGCAGCGCTACCTCTCTCACTGGGACCCCGAGCTGGCACAGTTTGCAGCTGCAGCACTGGCGCAATCATGATTGTGATCACAGCCTGTTGAGCAGTCCAGCAGTGGGGTTGGTGCTGTCATCAGTGGACAGTTGGGGTCGGACCAAGGGCCCTCCAGCGGCCGAATAGCATACAGGTGTGGCTGCGGCACCATTGGTGCAGTAGCAGGCAGGCAAACACAACTTGGCTAGTCTACAAATCTGGCCAGGCGCTCAGCTAAAAGTGTTATCCGGCAGCAGTCAACACGTGCCTGCTGGTAAGCCACGATACTGTGCATGTCCCGCTCCCTTTGTTATACCACACAGGCTGTTGTCGTAACAGCTCGTGCAGGGAAGTGCTTGTATGTTCCATGTATGTACTTGTGCTATGTGGCAACACACACAATTGCCTACATGCGCATGCTCGTGTGCGTGCCAACCCCAGCCCTCCACTCATCAATCCTCGCCCCGCTGCTCCCTGATACCCCTGCCGCCTATGCTGCCACAGGGACACATGCCCGTATTGTGCCCTGTCGATGGACGGGGAGCGGGGTCCTGACTGTGCAGCACATCAGCACTGAGTGTCAGGCACAGCTCCCATGGCAGCATCAGCAGCAAGGGTGGCGATAACATGCACCACCGAAGCTTAGCAACTTCGAAGACCCGCACAGCACAGCAGCAGTGCTGGAGCAGTAACAGCCTCAGGCTGTCAGAGCAGCACTTACTTTGGGGCTTCCATGTGAGCTGGCCGGCATGTGTGCTTGCTGCAGCACAGGGCGCATGTTGCGGCAGTGCCTGCAGCGTCAAGCTGTGGCAGAGCTGGGCAGCGGCGAGGTGCCAGCAGTTCATGAGCAGCTAGCTGGTCGGTCATAGAGTTGCTGTGTGAATGGCAGCCTGCTGTGGTGCAACTCGTGTAGTGCAGGCGCTGGGCCCTGACTGTTTCGTGGAAGAAATGTGCAGGTGTGCGTTCACAAGGCTGCAAGTGCTCTTACCTGCCCCAGTCTGTGTGTGGCAGCAGGGTTGGCATGATGGATGCTTTGTAGTGGCCGGTGAGCTGGCATGGTTTAACAGGGCATGAACTGGACCTGAGAGACTGGCACACATACTGTTGTACAAACGCCCACGAGTCGTTTAGGCCCGTTTGTCTTCACATTAACGAGGTGGTAACTTGTGTCATCTGCTAAGCAGGTGGTTTGCAGTCAGCTGCAAGATGGTCATAGGTCAAGGGTGTTTGCGTCAGGGCTTGGTACCTTCATCAGCCACTGATGTTGTTGGCAACACAGCATGGGTGTTGTCGCACAGCTTTATTAGCTGTTGTGGCAAGCAGTGCATCGCTTGCATGTCAGCATGAACGTCTGCAGCGACTGGGTTCCCCAACCTTGTGTTGGGGTAGGAGGGGGGGAGCTGACGACAAGCTGGTGCTTATCATAATGGTAGTACCCATACCGCCTTGCGTGTCACCCAATCAACGGGAATATACATCACAATACGGGTAGCGCCACCCATCCTTTCCCCCAAAAGGTGTGGCCTTGGTAGCTGTCACCATTCCTGGTCAATGTGTTTGACTGCACACCAAATGGCACGACACCGTAGAGCGTGAGCAGCGGTTACATGAGTGCGCTTTGATAGCAGTAGACGTGCTATCGCAGCATCCATTTGATCTGCAGATCAAATGCAGCTGCTTCCTGTGTTCTGTTCTGTGCACTGATAGCCTCGGCACCTCGCGTACAAGTCACACATATCCGGCATTTGGTGAATTAATGGACCTGGAGCGCCAACTTGACGAGATTGAGGTACGCCTCTAGAGGATTTGCTGAACTGCTCCCAGCTGCAGCAATCATTAAAATTGGTACAGGTGAACGACTGCTCCTGCCATTCATCGTGCAGGCCATAAAATCAATGTATCCCGAGGAAGAGGGCTGCTTTGTGATGGCTCCAGCAGAGCAGCAGGCCTGGACTGCTGCTGTGGCAGCTGGAGCAGCAGGAGCAGCTCCAACTCATGCCAATTTGAGCGGTACAATACGGTGAGCAGTGTCAGCTGCTGGCCCTCAGCTGCAACATAGTAGATTCACTGATCATGCAAATACCAAGACGTCCAACAACAACATGTCTGCTTGCGCCACCCCCCCTTCACCACCCTCCAATCGCAAGGGTCTCCAGCACAACATCTGCGCTGTCGCGTGCGCCCTGCCTGCATTTGCCGGTCCCGCAGGCTTCCCGGTGTGCTGCTATCAGGGCAGCCTGTAGCTCTGCGCTTCCAGCTGCCGCCTGGCTACCCCTCTGCCGAACCACCGCTGCTGTCTGTGGAGTGCTCAGCCAGCAGGTGCGCCTGCTGGTGCAGAATGCTCCGGGGGGGGGGGGGGGCATCACAGCACCCAACCTGTGACAGCATGTATGCATCATGTGCTCACACATAAGGTTTATGCAATTCCAGGGTTTGTTACACCCACCAGCAGCGCTCTCAGTTCAACTGGGCTCCGCTTTCACGTGCTTGCCATCACCAGGCAGCACCATCAATGCCCCCACTGTAGACCGACGCTTGCCTTACCAGCACCAGTCAGATTGTATCATGGTGGACCCGGCACATGTCTGTACCCTGGCCTCGCTGCTCCTGCAGGTCCCTCCATGAGCAGCTGAGCAGTGTGGTGCGGGATGCTGCAGAAGTTGCCCTGGGCAGTGAGGCCCTGCTGCTAGTGCTGGGGGCACTGCAGGTAGGCTACTCCACTGAGACCTGTAGTTAACGCATACAGGCAATTGTGGTTGTGGTTTCTTGCATCTCAGGTCACCTGCAGTGCTATTGACTGAGGTGGCAATTGTCACTGCTTGTTTTCGCTCGACCCGGATTCCGTGGCAGATATCCTGCACCGTATACTCATGGAGAACGCTACAGTGGTACTATGAGCAACAGCATGAAAGCACTGCATGACACGCATACAGGGCCCATTACGTGGTGGCGCGAATATGTGATTTGTTTGTCAACGCTCGCCCTGGCGCAGTTCGCTACTTCAAGCCCCATGCCGCGGTCTGCTGCTGTGCCCTGCTGTGTGTTGTGCTGTAGGATGCTGCAACAGAGGCTGAGTCTGCTTGCAGCCAACTAACACAGCCTGCCATGCAGCAAGCCGTGGGCGGCAGCAATACAGCAGCAGGAGCAGCTGATGAGCAGACAGCAGTGCAGGTGCCTGTGGGGGCCGCTGCACCCATGCAAGCAGTCGGAATTCAGCAAGCCAGTGGCCATGAGAGGGACTGTCCCCGAGATGTTCTCCAGGTGGTGCGTGGCCTGCTTGTGCTTGTGTGAGGCTGTAGGTGCTCTACATAATGTACTGCATGCACTGGGATGTAGCTGAACATCATGTATGATACTAGCCACATTCAACTTGCAGCTGTGCCAGCAAGCGGACTCTTTAACTGATGCATGGTCCCACCACACCAGCTTGGCTGATGCGACCTGATGCTAACCCAGCCATTTTGCTGCTGCTGTGACTGTTGGTGACTGGCTGTGTGCAGGTGGTCTGGTTTCACCACATCAAGTCCACAGAAAAGCGGAAAAACTTGGTGGCTTGGGCACGCGAACTGGATCTTTCAGGGTATAGCAAGCCTGGCTTTCCTGGCATTGTTGTCGTGGAAGGTCTCTCACAAGCCGTCCGGGAGTATCTGGCCAGAGTGAGGGCGCTACAGTGGCAGGCCATGCAGATACGTGGAGAGCGGCTGATCAGCTGTCAGTCATGCCAGCTTGGCTGCAGTGGTAGGCCGTGTAGCAGTGTGGCTGGTGAGTTGAATGTTGGGAGTGACACGGCGCCAAGATCGTTGCAAGGCAGGTTTGCAGAGTTGCCAGAGAGTGGCATGTCGGAGCTTAGCCAGGAATGCAAGTCGGCGGGGTTGGAAGACTTGTTCCTTGCAGCTTTGAAGCTCAACCGCTGAAGGCTGCTATGCCGCCGTCAGGTTGTGTGGACCCGAGTGCTATTGTGGAAATTTTGGGTGGTGGCAGTGGTGTCATGTGTGCGGGAGCCACTGTCTGCAGTGTCACAGAGTACATACGGTAACTGTGATCAATCACCACGGCGGCGAGGCTCAGTTGATGGGTACTGATGCATGCGCACTACAGCACATGCAGAGGCCTGTGGCACACCCACATGGGTGCACCACAGACATACATGGTGAAGCTTGAAACTGGCTCGTAGTGTTGATTACAGGACACACCTAGATCACCTATCTGTGTCAACTTTGTTGGCATGGTTGGACGTCAGTCAACACGCCTCGCAAGGGGGTTCAATGGCATCATCACTGTTCGCGTCTGTCCCATTGAACGGTGCTATGGGGTGGTGTCAAACGGCGTTGTCGCAGTGCTTGTGCCCGTGCCATTTTCAAGCACCTTCTTCAGTGTGACCTTCACAAGCACTCCGGCACCAGAGGTGCTTCCCTGGTATTGGCAGCGACTCTTTGGCTCTGACATTATGGTTATACCCAGCGCGTCACTGGCGTTTTGTTAAACTTGACGCAACGCGATCATCCTTCACACAGCAGCAGGCCTGTCGGGACTTCCTCTGTTGTTCTAAGCTTGCTCAGGCGAGCCGGATCATCATCAAAGTGTTTCTATAAGATATACGTACTTACATAACAAGTACACGGTACCTGCGGCTATCGGTCGGGGCTTTGCAGTGACAGCACAGCAGCAGCAGATGGTGGGGACCAGCAGACGAGGCTGCTGGAGAGTTGCCTGGCTACCATGGGCCCTTGCAGTCTGTTTGCAGCTCGGCTTTGCTTCAGCTCAGGAATGCTTAAGCAATCCTCCTCAGGTACTGAATAATGTCTGGTCGAACTGCAAGGGCACACCCAGTGGTGCCTTGTGTGTGGGCAAATGCAATGAAGGTGGGTGGAGGTTGTGCTGCGTACGACAAAGCATCATCCTAGCCATGCGGTTGGTTGCTTGCATGCTGCTGCCCTTGCATGTGCAACATCATGCATGCCCCAATGAGCCAGCAGGCTCAAGTGACATACGGTATCATCATCAGGTGCTGCTGGTTGACCATGGCATGCAGCACAGCACCAGCCATGCAGCGCAGCAACCTCCCCTCCTTACACATGCACTGCTCCCAGCACCCTGCAGCACACAAGCAAAAGCAGTTGGTTGCCACACTATTCAGTGCCCCTGCACCACCATGTCAGCAGCTGAGCGGATGCACACAAGCTGTGAGGTGGACGGTGAGACGGAAGGCAGGCAGGCACTGTAGCTGTTGTGTTGTGGGTTGGCTTGCAGGTTACGGCTCTACAGTCCCAGGCCCCTCTGCCATGTGCAAAGATGGAGACTGGGCCGAGCCGGTGGGGGACTGCACGCGAGGTAAGGGGTGGCTGGACTGGACTAGGGGTGATGCCGCAGAGGGGTTGGTGCGGCAGCTGCCACAGCTGATGCGAATGCTCACGTGAGACTAAATGTGACATGTGTGGAATTGCACAGAAGCCAGCGTATGGTTGGGTGAGGTAGAGGGGCAGCTGCAGTTGTGGAGTCTGCTGTCACATCGCTATGCTCAACAGGGGGGTAAGGGGCAGCCAGCAAGAGGAGGGGCAGGGCAGCTGGTCTGCCACCCTGCAGCAGCTGGCACAGAGCAGCTTGAAGGAGGCCCCAGGGTGTGAAGGGTGCTCTAGTAGCTGCAGCAGCAGCAGCAGCAGCAGCAGCAGCAGGGGCAACCACCACAAGGGTGCAGGGTCGCCTCAGTTGTGGCGCCCAGCTGACAGGGGAGCCAACAGCAGCAGTCACAGGTGCAATCGTGCTGCAGCAGGATCAGCACATATGCAGCAGGATGGCAGCCCAGCCCAGCCAAGCACGGCACCAGTAGTCAGCTCTATCAGGCATTGCATTCCTATTGCAAACTTGTGTGTGCTGGGGTGGGGATGGGACTCTGGCAGCTGCGGTACTGCAGTCACATGCAGGAGCAGTAGTGCACTCAGCAGTACAGCTGCAAAAGGGCGCGCACAGAATGTCATTCAACAGTAGTGACAGGCACTGCAACTGCCACACAGTGCTGGACAGTGCTCCAACATGCGGTGCTGAGTGAGTTGGCACTGCCCGTCTGCGGTGTACTTGCAAGCATGTCCAGCAGAACCAATAGCAGCAGCGGCAGCAGCAGCAGCAGTAGCATCGCTTCTTTTGTGCAGCTGCAGCACAACAAGGACCCCACTTACATCACCCTCCTCTTTTCCTCTTCATGCCAAGCACTTGCATTGCCACCACTGCTTGGTCCACTCTGACTTCTGTGTGTCCTTTGCTGCACTGCCTATCCCACCCGCCCCTCCACCTTTTCAGTGTGTGATGGTGGTCCTGACCCCTCATGGCTCAGGGGGATGGGCAGCTGGCCTGCCAGCTGTGAAATCACACGCACCCAAAAGCTGTGTACTGCGCAGTGCAGCACGTTTGGCTTTGCCACTATCAGGTGTGGCACTGGCGAATGGCTGCGGGAGTCACTCTATGGAGGCTGCAGCAATCAGCCAGGTGAGCAATGGGAGGGGGCGGGCTGTTGGCATGTTGCTGGGGCGTCCCAGGATTCTTCCTGTATGCCAGCTCTTTGTCTCAGTTGCTAGCAAGATGCAGCAGAGTAAGAGACAGCTGAGGCGGGTGGTGACCAACCAAGGCGGTGGATCCTACACATGAATGCATGCAAGGAAGCAACAGCACTGAGCTGCCCACCAGCAGTCGCGTATGTCAAGCTGGTGGTTGTACATTGATGCTGACATCCTTCAAACGTTGCTTCTGTCCTGCAGTGTGCATAGGGCAGCCCAACCCAGTGCTTCTCAACGGCTTCTTCCCCCGCAGCTGTGCATCAATGCCAGTGGGTGGCACATGCACAGCACTGTGTAACCTGGGCTACGGCGGCCCAGCCCCCACCATCAAGTGTGTGGCTGACCCCACCTCACCCTACGGGGCTAGGTGGGAGGACCAGGCGACCGGGACATGTGACAAAGGTGGGTGAGGGGCACAATCCAGGGGTGTACAGCTCACCTGGGTGCCCTTTCTGCTCCCATGCCATCCGCGTGAATGCATAAGCCTCACACAGTCAATGTAACGTCACAGTCATGCATTCATTACTGCTACAGTCCCAGAGCTCCACACGGCTTGCTGCTACTGCTGCTATGTCTGCTGCCCTGGTGCAGTGTGTGATGGGCTGCCCCCTGACTTCCTGCTGAGGGGTCTGGGCAGCTGGTCCGACTCCTGTGATGGCAAGACCAAGAGGCACCAGGTCTGTCAGGCCAAGTGTGTGGAGTTTGGTGCTGCAAGTATCAAGTGCCACGGCTTTGAGTGGGGCCTGGAGACCTTTACTGGAGGCTGCCTGACAACAGCAAGTGAGTGGGTGGGGGGCAGGTTGGAAGTAGGGTGGGAGGGTGACAGGGATGAACAGTTGGAGGGTTGGAGGGTTCCCATTGTGGCTCCAAGCTGCGCTGCAAAGATTGTTCGCCACCTGAATTGTCTTTTTCATAGCTTGCTACTTGTGCTGAAGTTTTTAGACGCGTACCTCACCATGTCTCACAGCTGGGCCTCAGGAGCCGCCTTTTGCTGCTTCGTCCACCCACTACACCATCGCCAGCGCTGTCCTGTCCTCCTTTCATCCGGCACTGCTCTTGACTCAATGCATCCCGTGCTGCTGCTGCTGCTGCTGCTGCTGCTGCTGCTGCTGCTGCTGCTGCTGCTGCTGCTGCTGCTGTCGTTGCTCATCTTCAGCGTGCTTGGGCACCCCAGGTGCCCCCTGGCCAATGGGAAGTTCCACAGCAGCTGCACTGGCACCTCAGCAGGCAATGTGTGCCCTGGCGAGTGTGCATCAGGGTTTACCGGGTACCCCACAGTGGCCTGCATCCTGGACCCTGGCTCACCCAGTGGGGCGCGCTGGCAGTTCACAGCCTCAGGAGCATGCACCAAAGGAGGTGGGTGTGTGTTGACGCATCAGCTGTCACAGTTTTTGAGAGATACTTGCGGCGGCTGCCACCACTTGCGCAGGCAGAGAAGGGAGGGGGCAGCGTGGCTTGGGCAGGTCGGCGAATTATATCTCCTCGCGCACCTACTGCATGGATCATGTTGTTTACTGATCCGTTGCTGCTGCTGTTGTTGTTTTTGCCACTGTTTTTTGCTGTGCCGTCCCCTGCAGGTGCGGCCCTGTGTGCAGGGAAGCCTCCCCAGGCAGTCAACAACGGTGCATTTCCCGACACCTGTGCTAACACAGCACCAGGCGGCAGCTGCACAGCCCGCTGCAACACAGGCTATGCTGGTGCTCCCACCCCCATTGTGATGTGCATGGCGGATGCAGGCTCTACCACTGGAGCTCTTGGTCGCCCACTGTCTTGGGCAGCTGCATGCAAGGTAATTTTTTGGGGTGTTTCACACACGTCAGAGTAACTGAAGCTGGAAGCTATCCTGCATTCAAGGTTGATGCAGATGGGACAGTTGATGTTGGGCCGCAGGAGTGCAACAACAGAAGCCCAGAAGTGTGGCTGTACTTGCAGTTGCAGCAGACACGTGTGACTCACAGGCATGATTACAGCCTGCAGGTTCCAAGCACACAACTCTCATGAGACTCAAAAGAGGGTGGTGTCCATGCAGACGGCCTCCTGCTTGGTTGTGATCAAATGGGGTGAAAAGTACGCACGTGTCTTGGACTGGCTACTAGGGTTGTTTTTGCTCATGTTGCTCATGTTGCGACAGTACAAGCGTACATGGTTGGTCCTTCAGCCCCTGCTGTTGGCGCTGACAATCAACATGCCGTGTGCTGCTGCGTGTACTGCAGTTCCCGCCGTGTGCAAGGGCGTTCCTGCTGTGCCCCTACCCAATGGCTTCTTCCCTGCAACGTGTACCAACACCGCCGTTGGCAGCAGCTGCCTGGCCACGTGCAGCACAGGCTACACAGGCAGCCCCACAGTGGCTTGCCAACCTGACACAAACTCAGCCACTGGGGCGTCTTGGGCAAATACTATCACTGGTACCTGTGGTGAGTGCATGCATATGCAGCTGACTGGGTGACTTATGTAAAGTTTACATGCTGAGCACATGTCCCATGACAGGGAAGAACGTGTTGAACATAGCTTACGTGTCTTTCTGTGCGGATGATGTCGTCAATAGACACCGCCCACGTCTTTGCTGTGGGTCTGTTGCGCAGTCTGCAAGGCACTGTCCCTGTTGCCCATGCACCCCACCGCCTTGCTATCAGGTCTAAACCCTCTGTGCTGGCGCTGGCGCTCAAACCCTCTCAAGCAACCCGTCCGGTCTGAAGCCTCTACTTCTGCTGTGTTGTTCCCTCTGATTGCTTTGCTGCCCGCAGTGCCCAAGACCTGCTCTGGCACACCCCCGCCAAACCTCCTCCAGGGCAATGGTGTCTGGCCCTCCTCCTGCACAGATGTCACACCATTCAATGGAGTGTGTGTCGCCATCTGTGATGTTGGGGGCGTGGCCACCATCACGTGCGGACCATTTGGCTGGGATGCAGCAACATTCACCGGGCAGTGCAGACCGAAGGTCATCCCTCGCCCTCACCCTCCCCAGAGCCATCACCCTCCCCTTCCCCGTCCCCCTCTCCCCGACCATCGCCTTCCCCTTCTCCGTCTCCTTCCCCTTCTCCCTCTCCCTCTCCCTCTCCCTCACCCTCGCCCTCCCCATCTCCTTCTCCCTCCCCTTCACCTTCCCCCTCTCCTTCTCCCTCGCCCTCCCCTTCCCCTTCACCCTCTCCTTCGCCCTCTCCCTCCCCTTCCCCTTCCCCTTCCCCATCCCCTTCGCCTTCCCCAAGCCCTGAGCCACCAGCTGTGGGTGAGTCAAGACAGTGCATGGTTCTCAAGCTGAGGCGCAGCGTATTCATGTTGCATAAACAATGATGTCACCGATCCATGCACAGCATTGCTGCAGCAAACAGTGGGGCTGCAGGCTTGCCTATACTAGAGGAGTGTGAACATGTAACATCGCCACGTGACTGCCAACACCAAAAACAGACTGCCATGCCATTACAGCCACAACTGGCATTATGTTTGGATCAGCATCAGGCTTGTCTTTCAATGTACGTAAGAGTGTACAGCTTGCACAGGCTTGTCCTTCACTGTACTTGCCCCTCTGCTGTGTATGTTGCTGTTTGCCCTGCTGCAGTGTGCACCGGCGCGCTTCCTACAGTTGCCAACGGCGCCTTCCCCACCACCTGCACAGGCGCTGCAGCGTTGGCAACCTGCACGGCTGTGTGTAACACAGGGTTCACAGGGTCTCCAGTCAGCACTTGCCTTGACACTGGGGTGTGGTCTGACGTGTCTGGGGTCTGCACACAGGCCCTGAATACTGGCATGGCCTTCCTGCTCAGCCAGGGTGATGACGGCAACACCGGGGCGGTGAGTCATACAGGCAGGGCGTGGATTGTTTGCAAGCCATACATGCTGCACCAACAGCCATGGGGGTGAAGTTGATGTTGATTTCTGTCACTGGTGACGCCTCATACCAGCACCTGGCATTACAGGTATTGCTGCTTCTTGCCATTAGGTAGTGTCTGTATGACTACTGTGTGATAAGCCGCTTATGTGCGGCGTGTGTTTTTGCATGTATATTCGCCTGCGAGTGCGCATGCGCCCCCAGCCTTGGCATTTGGTGCCATGGCACTGAGTGTCTGTTCTGGCTTTCAGGGCTTGCTGCTGTGCCTTAGCTGTGGTCTTTAGGCTCTAGCCTAGCTGAGCCCTGCAATTCTCCAGTCCTTCAACTTGGTGTGCACGGGTTTTGCTGCACTGCTTGCAGGTCATCGCATGCTTCTTGGACAAAGATGACAACCTCTCGGTGAGTCAACATGACAACTGTCAGTTATGAAATCAATCCTGCCTGCTTACCAGATTTTGACAACAGAGGGGTGATTGGCACTGGCATGCTGCTGCTGCTGGCTGCCGGCCTCTTGACACCAATTGCGGTGGGTTTTATTCGTGTGCGACATGCACTTGTACACACGGTGACCTGGGTGGAGATGGCAATGCTTAGCATGCCAAGCGGCTGCCTGCATGGGACGAGAAAGACAGTATCCACTGCTGACGCAGCTATTATTGCACCATTTGCTCTGTGCTGGACCTGCTCTGCCTGCAGGGATGCCAATCCAACAACGCTGCTGTAGGCCAGGCAGCGAGCAAGCCACTGAACTTCCCCCTTGGCATCGCCACAGACGGTGTGCGCGTCTGGATCGCCGACTTGAACGCCCAAGTACGCGTGTGCTCGTTCGTCGGCACCGCGTTGACTGACTGCCGCTACACGACCTCCCAGACCACCGGATTACGAGGCAACGGCAACTTGGCCGTTGATCTGAGGAGGGGCCTCCTCTACGCGGTCCTGGACCAGCAAGGTTGTGTGATGGTTTGTCGAAACATCTTCTTCATGGACACCAGGTGTCCTTGTTTCACTTTCGACCCCATCAGCACTACGGTTTACAACCCTTCGGGGCTGGCGCTCGGCTTTGACCAGTTGTGGATAACGTCGAGTGCTGGAGTGAGCAGGTGCCCTCTGACAAGTGTAGGTTTCGACTTCAACAGGTGCACGACGACGGTGATTATGGACCCAACCAACCCCGAGCTACAGTACAACACGATGGGCATCATGGTCGACACTACCGGACAAGGCACGGTATATATCGCCGACAACTCCGGGCAGCTGGGCCCGCCTCCCATTGGACCATCTGTGCTAGCGTGCAACGTGGCGCTCACAGCCTGCATCAAGTCGGAGGGAGATGGCACGTTCTTGTCTGGCGGGTCCATTCCAACCGCCGCGCCGGGATATACAGGCATGGCCCTGGCAAGTGGCAAGCTGTACATCCCCCTGCAGAACCCACCCAACCGCGACATCAGCATCTGCAGCAACCCCGCGACGGTGTCTGGCTGCAAGTTTCAACCGATCACGCTCACACCACCTCGCCAATGGAAGGACACAGTCAACATTGCCATTATCCCACCGCCCGCCACCACAGCAGCCATGCAGATCATCACCGATTCCAGTGTGATTGAGGACGACAGTGGCTCCAACATGGCGATCACAACCTTGCGGCGCTACTGGCGCACAGGCACCTCTGCTTCTGTCGTTCAGGGAGATGGGTACGCTGGCGTGCGGGGCGCACCCCACTCATCTCCACAACCTGGAGCCACTGAGGACGCGGGTGTTAGCAGCGGGGAGATGTTGCTGGCACATACGCTGTCACAGGCGCTGCCTCTCAAGGCGTTGCCACCGACGCAAGCAGTGCAGCTGTCTCTACACAGCCGGCTGCTGTACAGGATGGTGCTGTCCCTACCCCGGGGTCAGCTGGAGTTGCGGCGCCTGTGGTGCTTGATGGCAGTGTCAGCATCGACCAGCTGCCAGGTGCTGTTGCTATCATCACGCGACCGTTTGTGAGCACCACGAGCCTTGTCAGCATACCGGGGGGAGAGGTGACGGAAGAGGACGTACGGAATCGTGTGTGTACACTGGGGACTGGGGGTCTTTTTGTGGGGCCGCCCCCGTTGCGGTAACGGTACCAGCCTGGCTGGCAGTATCTTGTGGTGCTTGAAATTTGCTGTGGGTCATTGGCAGGACCAGCCCGTATGATGACTTATGCACGATGTGCCTGTACCTGTTCCCACAAACAGTGTCATTGTGGGGTTGAAAGCAACTGGTTGTTCAAGGCTTATGTGGCATTGAACAACCAGGCTGCGCTTTTGGGCATTGAATGATGCTGCAGGGCATGCAGCACATTGTGAGGTAGTGTGTGTTGGCATACAATGGTGCCATGGCTGACAGGTGCAGCCGCACACGGCTGTGCTGGCCGAAGCATGCACCGCGTGCCACCATGGCTTTTACTCTTGAGGGTCCTGGAATGCTGCAGGCGGCCCCACTTGAGCTTGAAGTAAGGCCTAGCTATACCAGGTAGTGGCGACCCCAGGCTTGCCATGGCAGTCTTGACATAGCTCTACTTATGCTATGCATGATCGTGTTGCAAGTGACTTGTGGTTGTGGTGCTGCAGGGCTGTGCTCTGTGCTTGGCAGGCAAGCTAAGCGCTGTGACCGCAGCTTCTTGTCGGGACAGATCCACTTGCATGCTCCTCTTCACTGCTGACAGACACGTGGCGCGGTGACTTCAGCAGTCATTGTTTCATTCCATGCACTGCACTAAGCTTTCCTGGCTCGTTGTGCCAGCTTCTTGCCCTGTTGTGCCCTGCACACACCTGGTTCACTGTGGCTGCTTGTCGCTCAGGCTGTTGCCGCCATCGTGGGCCGGATCATGCACCCAACGCGGTCCTGCCTTTGCTGCCCCGGGCCCCAGCTACTAGCAGTATTACTGCCCAGCTGGCTGAGCGGGTGCTGATGGTGTGCAGCGGCTGAGTGTGACGCACAACTTAGTGTGATTGCTTGCTTGGATGCCCGTTTCAAGAGGACTGCTCTGATGGCATCAGGTCATCTAGGTTTGTGTTGTATGCGTGCCTGCTAGAGCCTGCATCATCAGGGCTGCAGGCCAGTGTGCATCAGCCATTGTGTACTGAAACTGCATGGAAATTAGAATGCTTCGGCACAGCTTTTCTAGCCATCCTATTCATTGTTTTGTTATTGTTTTGGTTGACTGCCAGCAGTGCAGGTGCAGCTGAGTGGCCTGGGTGGCACAGGGGCTGTGTCAGTGTCAGACGGTCCTTGCTGAAGACATTGAGGGGTGTTAATCTTCACGTTTGACCCCAAAGTCAATGTTTGACTGAAACCACTCAATTCATCACCTTCAAGGTGTGGGTGCTCCTGTATCGACTGTGTTTTCCTATGTTGACCACACCTGCAGGCTGTTCAGGCCCTGACAAGTGTTTGCGGCAGTGAGTTTGGTTGCTCAGCACCAGCAGTGTGTCACATGTGATCATTCGTTCACCACTTGGACACGTGTACAGCCTTCTGCCCACTTTGGGCACCACCCCTCCGTTTGTGCGCTTGATATACTGTCGGCAGCGAGCCGGTGCCGTGGTTCACTGGTGCTGTGTAAGCACTGAGTTGTGATCAACCAATGCGGCACCTAAATTTGTAAGCTGCCGTCCCACAGATTGCTGAAAGCGTTCAACAGATAGGCTTGGTTTGGGAAGGCGATAGCAAGTGGCTGATGCTCCCCTCCCCTCCCCATGAAGGCCACAGTCCTCGCACGTGTCAGGCCAGACATCTTTCTTGCAGTGGGTGCGCTGTATGACTTGGACTTTCTTCTGTCGCCTGCCCAAGCTGCTCCACAACCAATGCATGTACAAGGCTGGACCAAGTCCATTATATCACATCTTCCTCGACTCGATCATGATGATGAACCTGTGACACCCCTGCTCAAGGCAGACATGGTGCTCTGTGTTCATCCAGCCCTCGCCTTCGGCGTCCCTGTCTGTCCAGTCATAGTGGAGACGCACTGAGAATTGCCCTGGATTGAATCAAAGCAGCTGGAATCTCTCAGTTGTTGCCTTTGCGTAGTGCTAAGCTTACAGGTCCTGGAGGCATGTCGTGTTGATGCAGACTCATTGCATCAACACAGGGGTAGTAACTTGTCTGCAGGCGACCATGTTTCTGCCAGCCTGGTGATCACGGTCAAACTTGACCTGTCCAAGGTTGTCAGTCTTGACTGAATCTACGACTCCATTTTACGTCGCAGGTGAACTATCAATAGCGGCAAGAGGCATCAGAAGGGCTATTTAAGTCGCACAAGTTTGAGATAAGTTCGATTTGTCCAGAAACTGAAACGTGCGCCTTTTGTCCAGAAACTGAAACGTGCTGCCTGGGTCTGCGCAGCGCACTGGTGTGTCAATTGGACGATGCGCTGCATTTACTGGCTTTTATGCTGTCACTGACGGCAACAGGCAGCCTAAAAATCCTGATTGGGGCTGTCACTGGTGGGAAACTGTTGTTCTTCGATACAGCTTGAGCTTCGTCTTCCCTGCCTGGTATGATGGTGGTGGTGTTCATCACCTCTAAAAGACAACACAGTCTGGGCTGGTGCTGAGTTAGCACTCAACGGGCTGTGGCTGTGGCCAGATTGACTGTTGCAGGGCCAAAACCACAACAAGGTGAGGTGCCACCCAGGACCTCAGCAGGGTTACGTGTGTTGCATGGGTTTCATGCCAGTATAACAGAGCAAAGCTGACCATGTCAAAGTGCATCAATCTACGGAGCTGTGGCCCAGGCCCTCTGTGCCCATACACACTGTCTGTTATAGGACCACTCAACACCACCCCTGCGCAGCAAGTACCTGTACCTGTTTGTTTTGCAGGTAGCTGGATTGAATAGGGGAGCAAGGGCTAGCATGCAGGAAGCATGGAGATCAGGAGGCGCGCGTATCGCAGTCCTGCTGTTCCTGGGTGTGATGCTGCTGGTGGGTCAGTCAGCCTGGGCAGCAGGCTACCGTCCCCCAAGGAGCCTAGGCTCTTGGCGTCTGACACAGGACGTTCGCATCTCAGCGTCACCAACCACAGAGTCCTTGTCTGATGCAGCTTCAGGCATCAAAGCAGCACCAGCTGCAGCGCCAAACTCAGCAGAAGCAGCACAGCTCTCAGCTGCAGAGCAGGAATATTGGGATGTGACAGCAGCAAGCGGCAAGGCCGTTTGGGCTGCTGCTCCTGCCGCGGCAAGCTCAGCACATCAAGCGCACGATGCAACAGCAGTGGAAGAGCCGCAGGAGGCTGCAGCTGGAGCAGCAGTGCCACAGGTCATGGAGCTGCAAAGTCAGCAGGACGCTGAGCAGCAGCAAGAGCTGGAGAAGCAGGCAGCAGCAGAAGCAGAAGCACGTGCTGCGCATGATGCTGCAGCTGTGCAGGGGCCATATGGGGAGCCAGGCATCGACATTGAGGACTGGGATGATGCAGGGGCGACACCTGAAGTCTCAGGGCAGCAGCCAGCAGCAACACAAGCAGCAACACAGCAATCACCTACTGCTGCAAGTGTACTGGCTGCTGAGAGTGGACTGGCTGCTGCGAGTATATCGGCTGCTGCAAGTGAAGCACAGCACAAGCACCAGCAGCAGCAGCCCAGACGGTCCTTGCTGAAGACATTGAGGGGTGTTGTCCTCCAAGTTTGACCCCAAAAGTCAAATGGACTGAAAGTACTCAGTTCACCACCTGACTTCAAGGTTTGGGTGGTCCTGTATTGACGGCCGCAGTCAATGTAGACATTGCGGGGGTGTTGTCCTCCAGTTTGACCCCAAAAGTCACATGTTTGACTGAAACTACTCAGTTCACCGTGGTGACCGCCTGACTTCAAGGTTTGGGTGGTCCTGTATTGACTGCCGCAGTCAATAAAGTTTCTCCATGTTGACCACAACTGCAGGCTGTTCAGTCCCTGACAAGTGTTTGTGACAGTGATGTTGAGTGCTCAGCACCAGCAGGTGTCACACGTCACATGTGATCCGATCCGATCCGAGCGGCTTTTGGTTGTCCAACTTGGCACACATACAGCCTCCTGCCCACTTTGGGCACCACCCCTTCCGTTTGTGTGCTGGATGGGGTTTCAGCAGCGAGCCGTGGTTCACTGGTGCTGTGTAAGCACTGAATTGTGATCAACCAATTTGGCACCCCATTCTGTAAGCTGTCGTTTCACAGAATGCCGAGAGCGTTCAACAAATGGGCTTGATTTTGGAAGGCAGTTGCAACTGGCTACTGTTTCCCTCCCCATGTGAAGGCCACAGAAACACCCTTGCACGTGTCAGGCCAGACAGCTTTCTTGCAGTATGAGTTTGACTTTCTTTTGTTGCCTGCCTAAGCTACAGCTGTAGCCCATCCTGCTGCCTAGTTCACAAGCAACCATTGCTTGTGAACTTGTGCATTAAATGATTGACTGCATGTACAAGGCTGGACAAAGTCTTCACTATCACACATCCCTTGGAGATGAACCTGCAGCACCGGTACCCCTTCCTAAGACAAACACGTTGCTCTGTGTATGTCATACAGCCCCCACCTTCAATGTCCCTGCCTGTCCAGTCATCGTGGAGACTGTCTCCAGGGGCTCTGGGAATTGCCCTGCCAGGCCTGGGAATTGCCCTATAGATTGAAAGCAGAGGGACCTCTCAGATCTGGGTGTGTTGTCATTGTGAGATAGTAGGCAACAAACCAGTGAAAGCCATATGATGTTGAGGCAATGAGTCGTTATCGGTCTGCAGTTGACCATGCTTCTGCCAGCCTGTTCATCACAGTCAAAGTTGACCAGTCCAAGGTTGTCAATAAATGTTGACTGTATCTCAGACTCAACAATGCATCACGCAGTTACGGTCAATACAGCGGCACGGGGCATCAGAAGGGCTAATTCAGTTGCGAACGTTGAGCTGGGTTCGAATCCGTAGAAACTGCAACGTGCGTGCTGCCTGGCTGGGTCTGCGCAGCCCACATCTGGTGTAGCACTCGGACAATGAGCAGCGTTCACTGACTTGCATGCTGTCACTGACGGCAACAGGCAGCATAACAATCTTGTTTGGGGCTTGCTGCTGCTGACAGCACTGGCAGCTGGTACCTGGTAGTGGGACAGCGACGATGGGGAAAGACAAGAAGCTACAGCGTGCAAGGCAGCGTTCAGCCAGGGAGCAATCCATGCAGGTGATTGCCTTGGGCGCTGGTGCGGCGAGAACAGGAAGTTGGCCAGCTTGTGCTGAGCATGCTGACTGTACCATGCGGCACGACAGCAGTTGCGCAGCCTGCTGTCCCTGCAGTTTGTTTCTAATCAGTCATGCTTGTTATAACTCTGTGACATGTCTGTGTGCCCAAATGTAGGCCCTCCGCGCAGCAGCACAAGCTGTGCTGGAGATGCTAGCAGACATGCCCCGCCTTCAGATCCACCAGCTGGGCGCAGACAAGGCCATCCTGGCAGCACCAGACTACAACTGTGAGTGAGGGTCGACACCAAGCTCAGCACACAGCAGCGGCATCCCGAAGCTTGGTCATGCAGCCCATGCTGTGCAGTCTGTTAGCTTGTGCTGGCTGTATTGCGGGTGTGCTGGCCATGCTTATAGCCGCACCACCCCCTCTCTGCTGCTGCCAGCCCTGAAACAGCAACACCCTGTTTGTTGCTCCTCGCTTACTCTCGGGTTTCAGGTTTAATTGAGTGTATGAGTGTCTGCAGGCAGCCACCCACACACCATGCAGGCCCAGTAGCCTGGCTGAACTTGGCTGTTGCCCTGCCCTGGCCAACCCGCACCCATGTGCTGGCCCGTCTGCGCTACAGCACTGCCGCATGCACTGCCTGCCTGAAAATATGGCGTGTGCTGTGCTGTGCCTGTGCTTTGCTGTGTGGGTGTGCAGACTTTGAGAAGATGATGCTGTACCACATTGACAGGTCAGCCAGGCAGGCCCTGGAGCTCTGCAACAGCACAGATGCGGTAAGTCAACTAGCAAAGGGACCAGGGAGTTTGCAGCTGTTCACCAAGCAATATGTGGGGCTACATCTGGCAGCATTGCGCCAGGGAGACCCTGGCGGCTTCCCACCATTTGATTAGCAAGGGCCGCGCTACTCTGGGGTAGATGCAGCCGGAAAGCCACTGCTGCCAGCTTGACCCATTGAATTAGTCAATGCTTTTAAGCAGTCAGCAGCGCAAAAAGGGTGTGCCGCATACCATGTAGTCCTGGTGCTGGTAGTGGCACTGGCATTATTGCTGCTGTGTGCGCACCCGCCTGCGCGCCTGCCGGCTAGCCGGCTGGCTGACCAGCCCGCCTGCTTGCCTACCCGCCTGCCCCGCCTACGTGCCTACCTGCCGGCTGGCTGACCCGCCCACATACCTGCCTGCCTGGCTGCCTGCCTGGCTTGTCGCAGTGGCGTTCGTGTGACCTGGAGGACATCCGCAAGCAGTCAGCAGCACTGAGGGAGGACGTGCAGGTGCGCACTGGGACAGGAGGGCATGACAGCCTGTATTTACAAGGTGTCTCTCGTGACAGCATGCAATAGTAGCTGATGGCACGCATGCAGGCCTGACCACACTCACTGTTGCATTGTGTAGGAATGTCACATTAGGCGCGCGCAACCTGAGGCTGCAAATGCACCATACTGCTCAGCATAGCCCAGCTTTGAACGAAACCCCAGTTTCCACCGCTCCCGCGGCTGCCGCTACTGCCGCTACTGTTGGCTGTGTGCCTGTGGTTTGTAACCTGTTTTTGGCCGCAGTGGCTGATCAACACGATTACATCCATCAACCAGGATGACACCAGCTGGAGTGATTTGCTGGCTGAGGTGCTGAGGGCCCTGCACAACGGCAACGATGTTACAAGTGAGCAAGAGTGGCGCCAGTGATATGTGTGTTCAGGAGGCAGGCAGGCAGGAGATGCCTGTAGGTGCTGCAGGCTTGATGGTTTGACGTCCCGCTGCTCGAGTTTGTCAAAGCAGCTGGCTACTTGGTCTGAGATGCAAGTGGGAAACAGCCGCCACAGTTGCTGGTCGCCCCTGCTGACCTGTGGTGCTTTGCAGCACCAGGGGTGGGGGCAGCTGAATGCACATACAGTGAATGTACCAAGCTATCAATAAGCGCAGCAGCATGGCAGGGTGAGTAAGCACGCAGAAGTATCTAGCATGGCAGGGTGAGTAAGCACGCAGAAGTATCTTAGCTCCTCATTCACACCCTCAGCTGGGTTGTGGAGGCCACTGCATTGTATGTGCTGCATGCTGCATACTGCATGCTGCAATGTCACTTTTGCATGTCCTGCCGTTGATGTTTGCAGGTGCACCTGTGACGTCACGTGACTTTGGTCCTGTCTGGCTGGAGTACACGCTTATCAATGATGAGGTACGTTTGTTGTACTGCAGCATTCCTGCCAGCCTAGGCTGACCTGCACAGTAAGCCACATCCTTTGAGACGTGCATTGTTGGTCACACCTGCATCATATGATGCATTAAAGGCCCTGGCTAGTACTGCCTGCAGTTGTTGCCACACCTGATGCTGGCTTGGTCTGTTGTGGCAGACAGCCAAGCGCTAGCAGACACTGAGGCTGTGCTGCTTTCAAGCTCACCCAGGTTGCCTATTGCTGGGCTGCTGCGTGCCTTTGACTCGGGTTTGAGAAAAGTCTTGTAAGAGCCTGGCCTTTGTCTGATGCGCCATGCCATTTATCAGCAAGCCTCTGGCTCCCTTGTGTATTTCTAGCTTTTTGGCAGCACCAGTTACTGTGGCTGTGCTGCATTACCAACTTGGAAGGGTGCCTTGAGCCTTTCTGCCTGCCTGTCCTGCGTGCCTGCAGGGTGAGCGTACTGCGCTTGGTGAGGCGGCTGCTCAGCTGGAGCGGTACGGGCTGGTGGTGCGGCGCAAGCGCATGTTCACAGCAGCACAGAAGCGGCGCTGGTATGCCTTGGAGGTGAGTTGGGGGTTGTTATGAAGAGAAGGCTGGCATGGAGGCCGATGATGGGTGGCGGGTCGTGCTTTGCAGCTCTCAGAGGCTCTGTGTGGTCTGCTTTGCAATGCAATGCAGCAGCATTATGCAGGTTAGCAGCTGTCCCCATGAGCATCCAACACCATGCAATTCTGTGAAGTCTGCTGTGCGGTGTTGCTCAGGACACCAATAGGACAATCACCTGGTGATATCTGCGTACAGCATGTTTGTGCCTCTGCAATTGTCACGCTGCTCACTGCCGTAAGTCCTTGTGCCATGCCGCCTTGCTGATTTTGTCATGATCCGCAGAAACAGCAGAAAGAGGATGAGAGGGAAGAAAAGGAGGCAGGGGTAGCAGCAGAGGCAGAGGCAGCTGACATGGTTGGTTCGGCAGACTGGCATCCGCAGCAGCAGCTGGAGAGAGCCTTTCTAGCTGCAGCACGGGTGGACGCAACATGCTACGGGGATGGCGACCCAGATCTGATCTTTCCACTCCCACAGCAGCAGCAACAACAGCAGCAGCAGCAGCAGCAGCAGCAGCAGCAGCAGCAGCAGGAGCAGGAGCAGCAGCAGCAGCAAGGCCAGGAGAAGCCTGGTGGTGGTAGTGACACATGCCAGGAAGGGCAGCAGCCTGGTGCTCCTGGTGATGTGTACACCGCCATGGCCAGGGACCTTGCAGAGTACGAGCAGGAGGTGGCAGCACAGCAGCAACAGCAACAGCAACAACAGCAGCAGCAGCAGCAGCGGGGTGTCACAACACAGGCTGAGGCTGGCAGCGGTGCGCCTTCTTTTGCTGCCGCCGTGATGTCCGCTGCGCACAGCACCGGGGGAGAGGAGGTGTGGGCAGGCAGGTGGGGCAGAGGCAGGGGCAGGTGGCAGGCGCCCGGCAGGGGCTCTACAGGAGAGAGTGCAGGCCGCGGCCGCGGACAGATGCAGCAGACGCCAATGCCACCCCAGGCGCGCCCCCAGCAGCAGCAGCAGACCCAGCCGCCGCAGCCGCAGCAGCAGCAGCAGCAGCAGCAGCAGCAGCAGCAACAGCCTGAGGTCTCCAAGGGAGCATCAGTGGGGCCACCAATCGGGTGGCACCCCGTCTTCAGCAGGGGTGACCAAGCTGAGCCTGACTCACCACCTCCGCTGACTCGCAAGATAGTAGCTGGTGTGAGTGGGTGAGGGGAGGGGAGGGCAGGGCAGGGAGGAAGGGGGGCATGCTGACAGGGGTGGGGGAGGGCGGGCACATTGGAGTCCTGCTGTGTTTGAGGTGCAGGGATATGGATGAGGAAAAGGAGCTGGGCTACAGGGTTCTGGTGTTGGACAGATAGGGTAGCGGAGGGGCATCAACGGTGGATGGTGTGGGGCTGGAAGTAACTAGTGTGAGTGGGTGAGGGGAGGGCAGGGCAGGGAGGAAGGGGGGCATGCTGACAGGGAGTAGGGTTGGGCGGGCACAGTGGGGTCGTGCTGTGTTTGAGGTGCAGGGATATGGATGAGGAAAAGAAGCTGGGCAACAGGGTTCTGGTGTTGGACAGATAGGGTGACGGGGGGGGGGGGGGTATTGACAGTGGATGGTGTGGGGCTGTGCAAGGGTGACACGTATGAATCCGATCAATAAGCTTGCAACAATCTGGGTGACGTGCACTCATTTTTAGCAATGAATCATTCATCAGAGATGCGCCGGGCTCAGCGAGGGCGCCAGACGGCGGGGCATGATTGTTATGCCATCAAAAGGGCAGGTGCAGGTCATAATAATGATTTAGAGTGAAGGGTTGAACTTCAAAAACTCCCTGCAACCCCACCCCTTGAGCCTCCATACAGTCATGCAGACTCTGCTCGGGGTGTGAGGCTGTTGCACCATGCTAGCAAGCCGGCAGGCACATGCCATGCTGCTCTGTTGCTGACATTACATACTTCTGTGCCTTCCTTCCTATGACATCATTTGGCATGCCCAGCAAGGTGCTGCTGGTATGGAGAAACAGTCCCCTCTGTGTCTGTGCGTATCCCCCCCCCCCTAACTTCTTATTTTATGGCCTGGGTCCTTGCAGGAGGCGGCCGCCACCCGCATGCTACTGGAGAGCGTGATTGAGCAGAATGGCAGGACTCCTCGACAGCGGTCAAAGAGGCAAGCAATGGTACCAGCAATGTTGCAGGGAGAGTCCACACAGACAGGAGACCAGCAGCAACAGGAACAGGAGACCAGCATCACCACCCTCATGTTAATGAGAAGCAGGCAGGACATGAACGGGTATGAGAAGGTATGGTATGACAGGGCGGCATCACTAGGACAAGACTGGCAGGCAATTGACACTGTGTGGCATGAAATGCCGCACTGCAGTTAAGCTAGCTTGGTCGCCAGGCAGCCGGCATATGCATGCATGTCAACGTGTGCCCGATGCAAGCTGATGCGCGTTGCTGGCTGTACAAGTTTGCATACAACCATTGCTTGCGGCCAATAGGTTGCCAAAAAGATCAGGTTGCCTGGGTGCGTCAACATACACCTACAGAGTGCCTAGACAGGTACCGGACCGGTCCTGCCAGCCCATTGCCATGCAGCGCTTACTCTTGCCCCGATAGCGCTGCCCTGTCAGCCTGACACATTCAAAAAGCCAGCTGGCAATAGGGGATTTCAGGAACCGCACGGGGCACGCCACAGGGGATGTGACTGTGCTAGCCTAGCACAGTAGCTACGGTAGCTGTAGCAGCCTTCATAACCTGCGGCCCCTGTGTGTTGCACTCAGGTGATGGTGGCACGCTGGTGGAAGCTGCTGAGCCAGAGAGTGCACCACTCAGGTATCCCGGAGCCCGACAACACCTGTGGCTTCCTGGGCGTTGCACACCCCGCCTACCAGGCCATGTTGAAGAAGCACCTCAAGGAGGTGGGCCCGGTAGAGGGAGGGTGTGTTTGTGGTTGGGGGAGAGGGAGTGGAGAGGGAGAGGGAGTGGAGAGGGAGAGGGAGAGGGAGAGGGAAAGGGAAAGCTGCTGCTTGACCTGGCTGTGTAGATTGGTTTGTGTGACCCACTATGCAGCTACATGCCAGAAATCAGCCTTTTGCTGCACGATGCAACTGTCATTCAACTCGAACTAGAGCAGGGGCTGGGTTGTGCTATAAACCATTGCTGTCATGTATCTCTGACTCTTGTATGACCTTGCTACAAATTTGATTTCACTTTGACTGCACGTGTATCCTGCCGTGTTGGGTGCCCATGCCCATGTATGCTGTTGCCGTATTGTTAGGTTGAGTCTGCCGAAGAGTGGATTGAGCAGCACCTGGCCCACCTGATGCACAAACCTCCTGCTGGCTACACCCTGGAGCAGCAGAACAACTGCGAGCGACTGCACCTCACGGCAACACATATCATCGACGTGAGTTGGCGGGTGGGGTTTGGTGGGGGCAAGACCCACCAGTTTGGGGAAGAAACAGATGATTGGTTGTTTCAGCTGTTTGGGAAGACAAACTTGGGACATTTGCCTGGTGGCTTGACCCTCATCAACCTGTGTTAGGCTGCTGCGCCAACAATCCATACATTGAGAAGACCTGTACCTGCCAGAGGTACAACCCTGGAGCTCCTTGCATCGCGTCCGTCCTGCATTTGCCACCAGCTGCAGCCCCACCTATAGGGCATTGTATTGACGTGACATTGTCCAGTCTCCATGACTTTGCCCAGCATCGTTCGCATATAAGCTGACAGAGGTCCCCTGCTCCTCACCCACGTGCACCACCATGTGTGACTAAATTTGAAATGCTGTCTGCACTGCAGGTCCTGGTGAGCAACACCAAGAAGCACAAAGGGCTTCAGTTGCTGTCGCTGGACGACATTGTGTCAGACCTGTACCTGGTGGACAAGGGGGTGCTGCCGGCCTGCATTGAAGCAGAGGAGGTGCCAGATGTGGCAGGTGCGTAGGTCTGCCAACATGAGCAGCAAAGGGTGTCTAGCAAACCTTCTGTGTTTCATACATACATTGGCAAAGTCCCATCAAGTAACCTCATCAGGGATTTTCAAAAAGGCACACTGATACGTATTCTTTGTTATGTGCTTTGGGCTCAGTCACGGCTCATTTGTAAACCCCCCCCCTTCCCAACACCATCATCACCACCGACACGCATACTGCTGCCTTGCAGAGCCCACGAGGTACCAGCGCTGTTCCAACCTGGTGGACCGCACAGTGAACCTGCTGCAGCGTGAAGGCCTGGCTCGGCGTCACACTGATGGGGAACACCTGATCAACTGCGTATTGGAGAAGGTGTGGGACAGAGCCAACGACTATGTGGACGTAGACACACAGCTCAAGCGCAAAGCCTGAGTGCCTTCAGGGGAGCAAGCAGAGACAGCAGTGACGGCAGTGATGTTGTGCTAGGCAAAGCAGTGCCACTGTGCGGTTGGAGTTGCAAGGGCGCTCGTTGCGAGTTCATTGCTGCTGTTCAACATGTTCATACTCTGCTGTGTGCAGTGGACGGCAGTGTGCTGGTTGTGTGGGGCAGCAGGATGTGCAGGATGTGATTGCAATCCGTCATGTTTGGATCTTCATTTGCAAGCTGCAGGACAGGCGGTATCCGTTGTAGGGAACTGCCTGGGACATGATGTTTTGAGTGTGGTGCCATGATGTGGGTAGGGTTGATTGCATGCAGCACAGCCTCCTATCCAACTAGCACCACCTTTTTTTGCATACTGTAGGCAGCAGGGTATGGATCATTGGTGCTGCATGAAAGGCTTGTAGGTACTGAGGTATGATGTTGCATATGATCAAGCCCAATGGCACCCCATTCTGTAAGGAACAACTTTACCCTAAGCCGACAGGCTGTAGGTAAAGTGACGTTGTCGTTTTGCACATGTGCCTCCTACATGGAATTGGTCACACTGTTGACCAGTGTGACACCCTGTGCCAGCTGCCCATGTGTAGCAGGCAGCTGGCCATGCGACTTTGTTGCGTTCTTCTCGGGCATAATTGTGCGTCGACAAGCCTTGCGCTACCCACCCAACCCACCCCTTCTTCATTGAGGCAGCATCGCCACACATGTTTTGCAGGGATGTGCTCTTGTGACTTCTCGGGGTAAGGGGTGTAAGGGGCAGGTTGGGGTGAGGTAAGGGTTCGATTGCTATCACAACAATGTATGTTTTCTCCATCACAGGTACATCCAACACGAAGAATGAAGGCCAGAAGCAGAACAGCATGTTCAGTATCAACGCATGTTGAATAGCAGTGGTAGTAGTGGGAACGACGCACAGCTCGCCCTTGGATCGCTTATATGTAAGCTGTCGTTGCACAGGGACGCTAAGAGCCCTCAAGCTTGCTTCTGAGGTACCAGATGCATAGTTTCTGTTGCTCCTCTTACAAATATCAATGTCTCAACTGTGTATAAGACCAACATGCAAGGATCAGGACCAATCCGATTTATCCATCACTCCTGGCACAAGACCCCTTGGCCGCCTAGGAGGTGCACATGCAGATCAAAAACGTTTGCTTCCTGTCCTCCTTTAGGCCCCCTAACATGGCCATGCATGCTGCCAGCCTGGTCAACCTTTGACTTTCTTAAAGTGTCACTGCCTAATCGTACGAGTCAAGAACACATTTTGCTTCATCAGCAGGACAGCCAAATTGTGCGACCAACGTCTCAGACTGAACCAGTCACTCAGGTGTCTGAGTGGGATCTGTTCAGCAATGATGGACTTGCTTGATGAACTTGCTTGCTGGCCGGGGCTGTGCAGCGCATAGGTGGCGGGGCTGTGAAAGTTTCAGCTGTTTCACTGGCGCTTCGTGCTGCAGCTGAAGGCTGCAAGCCATAGATCAACCTTGGCTGGGCCGTGGTGCTGCTGACAGCACTGCTGGTGTGGGACTGCCACGATGGGGAAAGACAAGAAGCTACAGCGTGCAAGGCAACGTTCAGCACGAGAGCAGTCTATGCAGGTGATGTCCTAGGCCTGCAGGAGGCCAATTTCATTGTGGCTAGCCTCCTCAGCGTGCTGACTGTACCACAGCAATTGCAGTCAGCTGTGTTCCTGCAGCCTGCTGTTGATCATGGCTTTCATTCGCTCACAGCAGTGGTGCTGCTGCCCCTACACGCAGGCCCTGGACTCAGCAGCAAAAGAGGCGCTGCGGATGCTGTACTACATGCCCGGCCTAGGCCGGCAGATCAACAAGCTGGACACAGACAAGGCCATCCTGGCAGCACCAGATTACAACTGTGAGCGTCGACGCCAAGCTCAGCGCACAGCATCCTTAGCATAATGGTGCAGGACATGCTGTGCAGCCATGCCGAAATCGACAGGGCTGGCACTGGGATGTGCAGCAGCAACAGATGGTGCTGCACATTCGTTGTGCAAGTGTCCACAGCACACCACACACATGCACTCCGCTGGGGCAACTTGCACTGGACCTGCATGCACATACACAGCGTGTGCCACTGCTACCAGAGTCACACATAACCCCTGAAGCTGTGTGCATGCAGTTTTGCCATCGCCATGCCTCTTTAGGGATGGCTTGCATGCTCACTTCAACACACAACACCACTATTCTTGCCAAGCGCACCCCAAATCACTTTTCTGCAGATTGTTCACCAGGCATGCATGTATTGATGCACTTGCTATAAACGTCACCTGTTTGCAGCGGCAATCTCCTGCACCGTCTGACTGCTGCTATTCCAGGTGTTGTCTTGTGCTGTGCTGTGACGTGATGGTGTTGTGCTATGCTGTTGTGGTGCGCATGTGCAGACTTTGAGAAGATGATGCTGTACCACATAGACAGGTCAGCCAAGCAGGCGCTGGACCTCTACAACAACACAGAGGGGGTGAGTCAATCCAGCACGTCAGGGGATCAGGCGTTTTGCGGCTGCACTGTAGCTACACTCAGCTGGCGGCTACACTGCACCAGGGCAGGGCATGCATGGCTGACTGTATGTTCATCACAAAAGAGGGAGTATGGGAGCACGTGGCTACGTGTGCCATGTCGCACAGGTGCAGCGGAAAGCTCACAGTCACTGCCTGCCTCCCCTGGGCTGATTCCAGCAGCCAACAGCATCATAGGGCAAGTGTCACCAGACCGACTTGATGCTGTGGCTGATTCGTCCCTTGCTGCCTGCCTGGCTGCCTGCCTGCCTGCCTCCATGCCTGCCTGCCTGCCTGCCTGCCTGCCCGGCTGTCACAGTGGCGGTCTTGTGACCTGGAGGACATCCGCAAGCAGTCAGCAGCACTGAGGGACGACGTGCAGGTGCGCACTGTGAGGGGTGGGGTTACCAGGATGGGTGTTGACATACGGGTTGTTCCCGAGCTTTCCCCAAGTGCGCGCTACATCAGTTTGTAAGATGCTGCTTCTCGTCATACCAAAGGCGTCTGGCGTCTACTTGTTGTGTCTGTGAGTGTGTGTAGTGCGGTGAAGTCTCACAAGGGTCTTTTATGGAACTGCACACGACTCAACTTCTTCGGCTGTTGGGGCAGTTGATGAGCACCACTCATTACAGCTGTCTGTCACTGCTGCTGCCGCTGGCCGCACACCTGCATCGGTACCCCACCCCACCGCACTCCCTGCCCCACAAATTAACCCCAGTGGCTGATCAACGCGGCTACGTCCATCAACCAGGGTGACACCACCTGGAGTGACTTACTGGCTGAGGTGCTGGGGGCCCTGCACAACGGCAACGATGCAACAGGTGGGCCAGCGCACCAGCAACAGCCAACAGCGGCCCCTTGGTGTGTTGAGGAAGAAGGCTGCATGGGCTTGTGCATGGCTGCTGTAGTGGCTGCTGTAGGGCCTGCTGCAGTGAAAGTAATGAGACGTAGGGAGCAGCCACCAGAGGCGCTGGCGTCATTGGTGACACATCAGCAAGTCGAGCTTACCAGCGACAGGTGCCACAGTAAGGGCAGCTACATCGCAGACAAGCGTGATGGTTCTTGGCCTAGCCAGCTTGCTGGCGAGGCACCTGCACGGCGCACAACACCACACTGGTGTGTGTTGATCCTGCGTGATGCTGCGTGTTATGCTTGCAGACGACGTTGGCCCTGTCTGGCTGGAGTACACCTTCGTTAACGACGAGGTGCGTGCATGTGTGATTGCAGGGATGCACGCGTGCCTGCGTGCGTGCGCGCGTGCCGGTACAATCTGCATGGCTTTGACTGGCAACATCTGCATTATCGCCTAATGATGAAGGCTCTCTTTTCTGTGTCAGGCAGCCAACCTGCAGTGAACTTCATGCTCACAGGGCAGACAGGGTGGCTTTTGTGGACAGGGGATACCCTGTTAGCCAGCTAATGAATGAAGGTGTTACACGGGTTTCTCAAGCAACTACGTTGCAACTGAACCCAGCCACGGATGGACACAACCAGCACGGAAGGGGGCCGTTCGGACAAACCCCACCATCAAAAGCTTGTCACGCACACTCAGTGTGCCTCCAGATTGCGAACACAGAGATATAATACACTGGAAGGACTGAATGGCGCCAACGGCTGTTAGCCAGCTACGAAAGTGGCTTGCAGCAGTGGATGGTTCATACCGTGCGCACTTGCTTCGCAGCACGTGACCTGCCTGGCCTGCCTGCAGGGTGAGCGCACTGCGCTTGGTGAGGCGGCTGCTCAGCTGGAGCGGTACGGGCTGGTGGTGCGGCGCAAGCGCATGTTCACCGCAGCACAGAGGCGGCGCTGGTATGCCTTGGAGGTCCAGGTGTGTTTGGCTGTGTTTGGGGGTGAATGTCGGGGGGTGTTGTGGTGGAGAGGAGGATGGAAGGGGTGATGCTGGAGTTGGCAGGGGCTCTGTGTGGTCTGGTTCGCAATGTAGCAGCATCAAGCAGGTTTACTGTCCCCCGGACTTCCAGTGCCAAGCCGGCTGTTAGCAAGGGGCTGTCAAGTGAGGGTCAGGACACCAGCAGGACAACAAATGGTGAAATGGGGGTCAGGACACCAGCATGACAACAACCAACAGATGTGACGTCTGTATCACCACACGACATGTGTTCCACCGCACAGGGACTGCAGCAAATGACAGTTGCTCACCATGAGAGTCAAACTTGCGGGATGTGGCGTTGTGTACACGTACCTTATTGACAGGGATTGCCGCTTACAGGATGTGCCACTGACTGCAACACCTCCCTGCTGCCCTTCTTTACTGATCTTTCCATGGCCTGCAGATGCAGCAGGAGAAGGAAGAGCAGGAGGGTGAGGAGGCAGAGGCAGCAGCAGAAGCAGAGGCAGCTGACCTGGTTGGGACCACAGCCTGGCAGCCGCAGCAGCAGCTGGACAGCGCCTTGCAAGCAGCAGCACTGGCAGATGCAACAGCCTATGGGGATGGCAACCCGGACCTCATATTCCCCATGCCACAACAACAGCAGCAGCAGCAGCGGCAGAGTGAGGAGCAGCCTGGTGGTGGTGGTGGTGGTGGTGGTGGTGGTGGTGGTGACACAGGCCATGAGGGGCATCAGCCTGCTGCTCCTGGTGATGTGTACACAGCCATAGCCAGGGACTTGGCAGAGTATGAGCAGGAGGTTGCAGCACAGCAGCAGCAGCAGCGGGGAGTCGCTACACAGGCCGGGGCTGGCAGCGAAGTGCCTTCACAGGACAGCACCTGGGGGGAGGAGGTGTGGACAGGCAGGCGGGGCAGGGGGAGGGGCAGGGGCAGGTGGCATGCGCCCAGGGGCTCTGCAGGAGAGAGTGCGGGACGCGGCCGTGGGCATATGCAGCAGATGCCAATGCCACCCCAGGCACGGCCCCTCGAGCAGCAGCGGCAGCAGCAGCAGACCCAGCAGACCCAGCAGACCCAGCAGCAGCAGGAGCAGCAGCAGGAGCAGCAGCCGCCTGAGTTCTCCAAGGGGGAGTCAGTGGGGCCACCAGCTGGGTGGCGCCCTGTCTTTGGCAGTGCACCTGTCAAGCCAGCAACTGTGACAGCTGAGGACTTCCTGGCGGCTGATGCGCCTGACCCTGACCCTGCGCTGCAGCCACCTGTGCTCACTGCTGACGAGGTCCTCACGGTGGGGGGTGGGTCGGTAGGGTGGGTGGGTGGGTGGGCGGGTGGGTGTGTGAGGGTGGGTGGGTGTGTCTGTGGGTGGGTGGGGGTGTGGGTGGATGGGTGGGTGGGTGGGTGAGGGAGTGGGTGGGTGGGTAGGTGGGCGGGTGTGTCTGTGGGTGGGTGGGTGACGGGCGGCGAGGCAGGCACATGTGTTCAGGAAGTGGCAGTGGGTGAACACAGAGGGGTCCTGCAGGTGAAGTGTGCGCTGGCTGCAGGGTTGATGAGGGGGCAGCGGGTTGCAAGGACCACCCGCTGGTAGGCGCAAACGTCGTCTTGCATGAACAGAGTGTGTCATGGAGGCGCTGGACAGAGCATGTTGCTATGCAGCGTGAGCTTGAGCTGGGGTCATTTTGCACAGCATTCACAGCGTAAACCTAGGGTGACTCTCTTATGAGGCCTGAGGCCGGCTAACTACAAGCCATGAGTTGACCAGTTCAGCATATGTTCACCCGTTCACCGTGCATTTACCGGTCTAGCCACACATTGCTGACTCTGCAACAGCAAACTCGCCTTTGTCCACCGCTGTATGTGTTGATGCAGGCGGCGCTGATGGCCCGCCTGCAGCTTGAGTCCCTTTTCCTGCGAGGGCACAGCTCATCTCAGTCACGGACGGGGAAGGACCCATTCAACTCATACGTCCAGAGCAACAAGGACACAACCAGCTATGAGAAGGTGCGGGGTGCTGCATTGCGACACCGAACCAGTTCGGCCTGGGACAGTAGCTTTGAAGTGGCGTAGATGCACAGCCATGTTGCACGTACAAAATGAGTAGGTGAAATTCCTGACCAATAGCTGTGCTGTTTGTTCTGTGTTGGCCGTGAAAACCTGCGTCTCAAGCTAGATGGGGCCATGTAACAGCCCATTTGGCTGCTCACGGAGTGTCCAGGCACGTCCCAAACCATAGCTTAGCAACATCGACAGGCACACCAGCGAGGCCAGTGGTTGCAGGAGCTCTGCAAGCTTGCAAGCAACAACATCCGAGCCCTGTCTGTCATGCTGAAGGTGATGGTAGGGCGGCTGTGGCGGATGCTGAGCAACAAGCTGCATGACGGAGGCGTGCCAGAGCCTGATGAGAAGCTGGGCACTGCACACACTGCCTACCAGGCTGCACTGCAGCAGCTGCTCAACCAGGTGGGAGCAGCAGCTTCCAGGGAGGGGGAGGGGAGGGGGGGGGAGGAGAGACAGGCAGAGGAAGCATGAGGGAGAAGGGGGAGGGGAAGAGAGGCAGAGGGAGGGAGAGGGGGCAGGAAATGCAAGGGGAACCCAGCCAGTCAGCCAGCCAGAGGTGAGGCAGCCTGGCGTGACGAGAGAGGCGGTGAGGGGGGGGAGACATATAGTGGGGACAACTCAATAGCTTGCACAACATGGTGGAGGGTGGAAGGGTGGCAGCGCGCCAATGCATCATGCTTGCTGCGGACCCTACTGCACCTGCGTCTTGCCCTGTTGTCTGTTGGTTCCGTGTTGGGTCAGGTGAAGGAGGCCAAGCAGTGGATTGACCTGCACCTGGCTCACCTGGACTTCAACTCCCCTGCAGACCTCACCTCTGACCAGCAGAGCAGCTGTGAGCGCCTGCGCAGGACAGCCACATACATCCTACAGGTGAGGGTGTCGCGCACATGTGCGCAGGGGGCACATACATATGAGAGCAGGATGGGTTGCAGAATGGGCGCGCTGTTCCTGGCCGCGGCGCAGACGAATTCCCATCGGCTGTGACTTGTGTGGAAGTTGAACAATGAGAGGGTGGTGGGACCAGGCGACAGAAGCGTTGCGGTTCTTGGGTTTGCGGAGGCGTCAGGAGCTCTTAGTGGGCTTGGTTCCCCATCCTACGTACACATGTGCCAGCCTGTGCAACATAGCCATGGGCCGCACATTCAAGCATGGGTGTGTGTGTCATGCTGGCTGCACTGCAGGCCCTGGTGAGCAACAGCAGGCAGCGGCGCCACCCTCTGTTGCTCCGCGGCATTGTGTCAGACCTGCGCCTGGTGGACAAAGGGCTGCTGCCAGCCTGTATTGAGGCAGAGGAGGTGCCAGGAGTGGAAGGTGGGTGTCTATGGTGTTTCCACTAACAGACGGAAGATACTCTGCGGAAGATATTTTGCGGCATGGATGGTTCATGCATAGGCACGTGGGATGGAGCCCCTCGCAGTGCGTACTTCATCATGCTTGGCACCGCCTTGCTCCCTCCCTCCTCGTACACTATATTACCCCCTTTGCCCCCAATCACCACCAAAAACTAGGCGACCTTGCACTATAGTGCCCCCCTACACCCTTTCACTCCCCCCCCTCCCCCCCCTGCATCCCCCTACACTATTCCCCCTCTTCCCCTGCAGAGCCCACCAAGGCGCAGCGCTGTGTGCTGCTGGTGTACCGCACGGTCCAGCAGCTGCAGCGTGACGGGCTGGTGAGGCGCTGCAGCGGCATCAACGGGGAGCAGCTGATCAACAGGGTGGAGTACTGGGAGTGGCAAGCAGCCAACCGCTTTGTGGATGCAGACACACACCTGTGATGCAGACACACACCTGTGATGCAGACACACACCTCCTGAGCGCACTGTGCGACAGCAAGCCATGACGCATGATGAGCATGTTGAGCAAAGATTCAGTGTCAAAATTGAGCATTGGCAGGGGTCTCGCGATGGCGTTGGCATCGGCCAGTCACTGAAGGAGAGGTGTGGGATGCTGGCACCTGCTACAGTGCAGGTGTTTGCATCATGCTGATGCCGCGTGTCTGGAAAGGGGTTCACACTAGGCCGCCCTTGCAGGCCTGTTTGGTGAACATCATGAGGTGCGTTTGCCGTGCGCAGTAGATGCTTTTGTGCTGGGTTTTGTGGGCGGCAAGCATGTGCAGGATGGTCGCAGGCTGTACACTTTTGGGCAGGCGAGAGGCTTGATGCCAATGTATGCCTTATGGGCATAGCCCAGCAGATAGTGCCGTCTTTGTGACGCATGGACGTGTCAACCCTAGCAGCGGCACGTTGAATCGCCTGTGTGTGTGGCAAGGACAAAGAGACGTGCAAGTGCCCATCTGTGAAGCCATCAGGGCATGTCAGCCAGCCTTTGCTTCAAAGCAATTTGTGTGGGTGGTGCATGTGCAGAATGATCCTGCTGTCCATCTCAACACATCATAAGCCGTATGGAATGCAGCCCTTGTTTGAGGCAGGGTGTTGTGTACTTGAGGGGTATTGATGCGTGTGCCGCAATGTACTGCTGGTTGATTGCATCACACAAATTTGCATGCCTTGTTGTTGTCTTTCAGTCAGGAGGTCAGGAAGTCCTTGTCGAGAAGACTCATGAATAAGGTCAAGTTGAGGGTTTGGGGTTTCTGAAGAGGAGTGACGTAATGTAACGTAACGTCGTCAGTGATGGTTTGACAGTTCAACATCATCAGTTGACTCTGAAGACCAATCCAATTTACTGAGACAGCTACCCCTGGACTGAATCATCAGCTACAGCAACTCCGGACTGGATCCAGACATGTCCGTCAACGTCGTCCTCGGTGCAGGTGGTCCCACTGGGCTTGAATGCGTGAAAAGGTTGCTCAAAGCAACAGATGCGCCCGTCAGAGCAGTGGTGCGCGATCCCAGCAAGTATGCAGAGGTGATGCAACAAGCAACAGCAGAGTCAGGTGAGTGACTCATGCATTAAGACAAAGTAGAAACACGCCCTTGATCAAAACAAGTTGATGACTGCCTTATATACATGTCTTGCACGTAAGCTGCAGCGTGCCTGGTGCAGATTCCTGCATGCATGCAATTTGCATGAATGGACGATCCAGAGAGAGCTGAGGGTGCGGTTCAAAACCGCCTAAACAGTACTGGCCACATCTGTTGCTGTTCTACAGTATGGGTCGAAGGCTTACCAAAACATTAGTCCACTCAATCTGTGCCCTGAATGCACATGCAGGTGCTGCACCAAGCAGGCTGCAGGTTGTGGCTGGTGATGTGACCGACCCCCAAAGTCTAAACGCCGCACTGCAAGATGCAGGTGAGGGAGGGACTGCAGCAAAAACGTTTGGGTGTGTGCAAAAGGCTCTGTGCAGTTGTGTGGGGCAGTGGGCTGCTAGGGATCCAGCTGGCAGGGTTGTCAGCCCCTGCCAGGGTTAGTATGGTTGTCAAGCAGTGCCTTCACATCATCAGTTTGGAGCTGCCTGTGTGGCATACAGCTCTTGTGTGTGGTCGCTAAGCCCTGCATGGGAATGCGCCACAAGCTTTTTCCATATGGTAGGCCAGACCTCGCCAAGGTACAAGGCGCAGGCAGTCGACCTGCTAGAGACAGCAGCTGTCTGCCCTGCCCTGTTCGTGTTACTTGTTGTGCCAATGCAGCTGGGGTCATCTTTGCTGCATCAGGCAGGGGCTTCTGGTCAGCCAAGCCTGTTGACAACGAGGTGAGAAATATACTTGTCCCGTTGGAGCATGCTGCACGGAAATGGGGGGGGGGGGAGGTGAATGCATAGAGGTGCATGCAGCCCAGGCTCCTGTTTGACACGTCAGTCTCTGCCATTGGGGCCCACCACTGCTTGACGGGGGGTTGGAGGTGCATATCTTCAGACCTTGTCATGGCCAACCCGGTTCTGGGGCTGTTGAGTACTGTACGGCAACTACAGCTTGTCAATTGTCAAGCTGCAAAGAGCTAGGGCTTGCTGAGCAGTTACAGTCAGCACCGTAGTTGCAGCAAGCAGGCATTGATGGGCGCAGCTGCACAGAGTTTATTAGCAGCAACCTGATTCACCTGTAGGGCACGCCAGGGCACGCCACAGCTAACTACCGCCATGCTGGCCAGCACACATGCCATTGCTGTGTGGTGCCACGTGCTGCGTGTTGTCTGCTTGCAGGGTGTTGCCAACATGATTGCTGCTGCCAAGGAGAGTGGCAGTGTGAAGCACCTAGTGCTGGTGTCATCCATGCTGACAGATCCAGCAAACAGGTGAACACGGCCTTCAACTGTTACACTGGTCAAGGGAGTCATGCCACACTTGCTGGCCTGCTGCAGCCCTGCATCTTACACTTCACTTCCAAGGCTTGGGTATGCTAAGCTAGGATGTCTCGCAGTTGTGGCACAGTGTTGGGACGTCGTGGCTCGTCTCCCTAATGCGATCAGAACGCACCCGCCGAAGCAGGCAGCCCCTCACGCACACTAGTGCCTGTCAGCCCTCCAATGTGGCTTTGCAGCCATGGCGTTCAATGCAACTTTACATACAGGCAGCCAGCATCTGTAGGCACGCATACTCTGCTTATCCTGACTGCAGTATCATACTGCACCGACGCTGATTGCAAAATTCATGCATGGTGGTGTGGCAGAGCTGCCTCGTGAATGTGGAAATTCATGCATGGTGGTGTAGCAGAGCTGCCTCGTGAATGTGGAAATTCATGCATGGTGGTGTGGCAGAGCTGCCTCGTGAATGTGGAAATTCATGCATGGTGGTGTGGCCGAGCTGCCTCGTGAATGTGGAAATTCATGCATGGTGGTGTGGCAGAGCTGCCTCGTGAATGTGGAAATTCATGCATGGTGGTGTGGCCGAGCTGCCTCGTGAATGTGGAAATTCATGCATGGTGGTGTGGCAGAGCTGCCTTGTGAATGTGGAAATTCATGCATGGTGGTGTGGCAGAGCTGCCTCGTGAATGTGGAAATTCATGCATGGTGGTGGGGCAGAGCTGCCTCGTGAATGTGGAAATTTATGGATGGTGGTGTGGCAGAGCTGCCTCGTGAATGTGGAAATTTATGGATGGTGGTGTGGCAGAGCTGCCTCGTGAATGTGGAAATTTATGGATGGTGGTGTGGCAGAGCTGCCTCGTGAATGTGGCGACTATGCCATCCTGTGCTGCAGGTTCCACCCCGTGCGCATCTTGTTGAACAACATCCGGTGGTCCCTGATGGACAACAAGTGGGCCAGTGAGCAGAAGCTGAGGCAGTCGGGCATCTCTTACACAATTGTCAAGCCTGGGGGGCTCAACAATGGGCCTGCAGGCAGCCAGCAGTTGGAGGCAGGTGAGTGAGCGGGCAACCGCAAGGGATGACTAACTTACCCAAGTGAGTCAGTGGGATGGTCTGAGGGGGGTTGGCTGCTATGTGTGCGGCTGGGGTGTGTGTTGATGTTTTCGGCATGCAAAGCTTGTGCATGCGCGATTCATTGCTGGCACAAGCTTGGGGTGTTGGTATTGTGGAGGGGGATGGTTGCCAAGCTGTCTGGCACATGCACATTCAAAACCGTTGCGCAGGTGAGGGGTTGGCATCGAGGCTTACCCCAGCTGTAGGCTGGCTGCAAAGGGATCTTGCAGCAAAACAACAGACAGGCCTTTCAGATATATTGCGTGCCTTGACATACACTGCAGGTGCTGAGTGTCGGTCCAACATGAATCCACTGTGACGCCTTGAAGCATGTCGTCCGTGCTGACTGTTTCTGCTTCCCTGCCTCGTGCTTTGCTCCCCCTGTCTGGTGTTTGTCTGTCTGCAGAGGTTGACGCCAAGAAGGAGTCCCTCATGGGCAGCATCAGCCGTGCTGATGTAGCAGCAGTGTGTGTGGAGTCACTCTCCAACCCGGCCGCAAAGGTGTGGTGTACTTGTACTGCTTCAGCAGGGCTGCTCCACTAAGCACTGTACTTTCACTGCTTCAGCAGTACTGCTCCACAGTACGAGAGTGATGCATATCGGCATGGGCGTCTGCTTGCCCCAGGCTGGGCCTGCCATAAGCTCAGAAGTGAGGTGACAATTTGCAGCAGTTTTTCACCCATTAGCATAGTTTTGCATCAAGAAGATGGGGTGACAGGTTGTGGGGTTCTGCATCTGGCTGCTTGTTGTGCTGTGTTTGCAGGACAAGGCTCTCAGCATAGTGGGCAAGAAGGGCAGCACGTTGGAAGCTGGCCAGACACTAGCTGACGAGCTGAAGCGGCTGTTCAGCTCTCTGTGAATGTGGATGCATTCCACGCATCACATCCAAGGTGCTTGCCGTAACAGGCCCTGCAGTGTCATGCAGAAAGCTGGTGAACACTGAGCAGTGTGTTGCTTGAGTTGGTGCTGTACAAGGCCTTTAGGCAGTGAGCTGGCGTCAGCTCAGCAGTGCCGCTTTCCTTTTACTGTACTTGTGGGTTTTGTGTTCCTGCCTGGTTGACAAGATTATTGCAGCTGCATCGGTTGCAATGTGTGCCATAGTGTGTGGTGAACAATAGTGGGTTGTTTCACCGTGCAGCGCTGTGCTGCCGTACTTTTCCCCAGCTTTTTTCATGGGAATTTCCATGACCTATTCATGCAATGCAGACGCGGTGTTGTCAAACAGTTGATCTTGATGTCATGCATATTTGGTTGGTTGACTGGCTGGTGTTGCAAATGGGGCATCCATACTGGTAGTGGGCGTGCCTGGGTAGTATGTTGTCGCCACAGTGTGCATGTTGCATCATCTGGAGTTGGCATACATCCGCTGTTGTGTGAATAAGCATGCTGGAACCCACCTGCACCCTCAAAGGTTTGTGTTACATTTGACCTTGCGATCTGCATGTGGGCACGCCAACAACACAAACAGAACACATGGGCTGTGTCTGAATTCAGTGTGCTTGCTGTCTTGACCGTATCACCAACATTTAGTCATCAACAGTGAGTGCTAATCATCAAGCAGACATCAACAGTGTGCACTAAATGTCACCTGTCCTGGCATTGCACCACACCGCTCTCTACGGGAGACGACGAGGCAGAACTGGGCGACACACTGCATGGCAAGTGCATAGCTGAGTGGGACAGTGCAAAACAGAATCAGGCTGAGTGGGACAGTGCAAACCAACTGCACAACCGCGCCACAACAACAGCACCTCAACTCTCCAGCGCCAGCTGCTCCGTGGGCTGTCGCAACCAGGTGCGGCACTGGCTGGCACACACACTGTGTGTGCACATGGCATGTGCACCAGCTCCTCCTCAAAATGTAACACAACAAATACTCCACTCGCTGCGCTGGAGACAGTGTCAAGTGATGCAAGTAGGCAGGACTGCACGGCGGTACTGCACGCAAACTCCCCCCCCCCCCCACACACAGCTGCAGTTGCGCACTTGCAACAGCATGATGCGCTGTATCAACATGCTGCAGTCATCCACAAATTTGCAGTCAGGCAGGCTGCTCAGTACATAAGTGTACCGTGTAGCAGTACTACTGCTTCATGGGGTGGGGCTGAACCACAATGCATGCTCTGCATCACATCGCCTGGGCATGCAAGCAGCCAGCAGCCACCGCCAAAGCTGCTCACAAGTGAATGATAGCAACAGCGTGTTCCAAAAAAAGCGTGCTCCAGGAACCTGCAAAGGCCAATACTGCTGCACAAGCAAAGAGTAGAATGTGTGAGAAGCAGCACAGAGCAAGATATGCTGCTGTAACAATTCCTTGGAGCAGAGGTTGCCCAAAACACAAGGAGCAGAAATAAAAGCACAGAAGAAAGGAAGAAGCGCACCAAAGGAAGAAGTTACCAAAAGCCCGTGTCCATGGTGTGGACACGTAGGCTGGCTGGTGCCAAGGGTGCCCAGTGGGGCTCCATCCCCAATACCTGCACTGTGCTGCCAGTACAGTGACTGTACTGTACTGTATTGCCAGATACGGTACTGGAATGCCCCGCCCTCTTTTACGGTGTGAAACGCACCTTTGAATGCCATTCCGGGTTCGGGATGCACCCACATAGTGCATCCACATCCCAGACTCCCAGACTCCAGATCCACATCCCAGACTCTGAGAGCACATACAAGGCATTGTTTCACATCCCAGAGCACATACAAGGAGGCAGACCAGACGGCCACCCCCCGACGGCTTGCTAGATGTTGCAACGGCGCTGAAAGAGACCGTCTTTTTGTCTGCATATACACTGTTTGGCAAACAGTGTATATGCAGGCCCACAATAAAATGTTGCCGTCTCAGAAGCAACCTGTTCAAGCAGGTCTGTTTGGACCTGTCTTGATTGTAAAAGCAAGATGCTGCTCAGCATCTTGCTGAGCAGGACAACCAAGAGCTGGGGCACGGTAAGCCACATACGATAAGTTTCCAGCCACATACGTAAAACTTGATATGGGGTTGAGTGCAGACCAACTTGTATTCTCATAAGCGCCTGACACACGTGCATGTGGCTGACAATCTCACATAGTGTCTGAACCACAAGCCTCTGAACCACAGCAGCCGCCATGGTGCCATCTCACTTGCAGGCCTTGCCGCTTGCCACTTGCACACAGGCACTCCATATGCTGTGAGTCTGCCAATTTTGTCAGGAGCACGTGCACAGAGTCAATATGCTCAGGGTACAACTCCAAACAAGAGCCCACACCAAGAGCACACCAAGAAAGGAAGCTTCACGCGTAAGCAACAGGCGCCCATTTCGTTGCAGGGTTCCTGCTTGCATCTTCAGTTTCTGTAACAGACGCAAAGTCCTCACAACCTCAGCCGTGGCGGGCATTGTCACACACTCAGACAAAGCAGCACCATGGCATTTCAACACCATGACAAATGGACTTGCAATGTTGTGGATCCGCTGTTCACAACAAACACGCAACACCGTGAGTGAATACAGTAGATACAGTACATACAGTAGGGTGCTACAGTGAGTGCTACTGTACTACAGTACGCAGTGCGGCTGTGAGTGCATACAGTAGCCCACAGCCAGCCACACGCCTGCCCCCCCCCCCACGATCCAACTCCACGACCTGACAGGTGCCTGGTTTGGCCTCCCCTTGCATCCTTTCCACAACACCCCAGATTCAGCCGCTTGTTAGCGCTGACCAGACAGAAAAGACAGAGAGATGCGCTCAAGCTTGATAGTTGGCTGATCAAAAGCAGCGTTGTGCGCGCGCAGATGCAAAGCCGGTGCAAAGCGCGTGCAAAATCCAACAGATTGTGCAAAGCCCGTGCAAAGCAACAACAGCAGAACCTCTCGGGCCAAGAGTCGGCGTGACATCAAGCCTCTGGTGCACGGGTTGACCGCCCGTGTAGCTTGCACATTCACTGTGCAGCTCATCAAGTGGGGGGAAACCCCCTTGCGCACCCCCAGCATGAAAGCAGTACTGAGACTAGTCTGCAGAAACACATCAGTCGACAGAATCACAGCAGTCGACCGGCATGCAATACACTGCATGGACCCTGCTCACAGGACAGCAGTGCATAGCCAGCACTGATGGGAGCCACATGGAGATGCCCCTGGGGTGAAACCCTGCTGCAGGACAAGCAACTGATGTGTTGTGCGCAATTAGCTGGCTTGCCGAGGACATGCACACACACATGCATAGCAGCAGAACTGAGCAGGGCCGGCCCCCATGACAGATGCAGTGTCAGGGGCTGCAGCCCCTGATACACAGCTGTGACAACCAAGACTTCAAACACATGCGGCAACCGCAGCCCATACACAACCCCTGATTCGTTTCATCTGCCGTAGCCCCCCCACCCCACACACAATCCTTGTCGGATGACTGCTAGCCAGCATGCATGTGCACGCATGCAGTCTCTCTGTCGACACACAGAGGCACGCGCACGTGCCAAGACAGTTTGATGCACAGGTCGTACTCAGGCACAGGTGAACACAGGCTGTGCATCCGCAACAGCAGGCAAACAAGCTCAAGAGTTGCCTCAAGGTGTTGCTTGCCCTGCAAGCAACGGACTCCGTTTGGAATACAAGACGATTGGACTACAAGACAGGACCCTCTCCCGCGCCACTGGTGCGATTAGCACACCCCAGTTGTCAGCACTTTTCGCACACACACTGACTGATGCTAGCTGACCCTGTGCTGACACACCACAAGACCCACCTGACCTGCACCCTATTCTGCAGGCACCACGGTAAGGTACACACAACTCACGGCACTCCCGCGCATAAAGCAACCACAATGGCAGGGCGTTCATGCTGCTAAACGTGCAGCAGATGATAGTCCAGCACAGACTGCATGGCAGCCAACGATGATATCACATCCAAGCAACATCTACAAAGTACAAACCACCTCGCGCACAGCACCCCGCTCAAACCCAGGAGCCAGCAGTTGAGTTCAACATACCAGTACAGATGGCTGCGTCCTATCTCAGCACACAGGCTGTTACTGCCCTGCACGTTGCCAATCAATCAATACGACAGTTCATGCTCACGCACACCCATACTGCTTCACACCATCACCATGACTGGTGTGCTTAGCCTCTATGCCATGTGCTCACCAGATAACCCAACACCCACCAGCACCTCTGCATCCCTGTGACCTGCATCGGCCACATGCAACCCCCTGGAAGACTCACAAGGTGTGAGGTTTTGTTGCCTTGCGAACCAACTGCTGGGCTCAAGCAACCGTCAACTCGCTGCATCCATGCAGATGCTCTCTTGCGTGTGCCACGAGTGCTGCTGCTCGCCGCACGTGGAACAGCTGCAGCTCAATCAAGCAGGTCACCAGCTGCAGCCTGTCACCCTCCAAGGACAGGAGGCCTGCAGGGTTCAGACTGGTCGAGCTGTCCGTGTTGAACGCTGTTGGTGCCAGCAAGCGAATGGCGTGCATGAGGCCTCCTGCTGAGCGTAGGTGCAGTTGGGCCAGCTGAGGTGCTTGATCCTGCTCGATACCCTCCACTGCTGGCAGGCTGGCAGTCATGCTCCTGCAGCAACCAAACGTGACATGGACGTGGGGTTGTGGTCTGCTTTTAAAGCCAATCTGAGTTCTCTGGTTCACTTCCGCACACGATAGTGCCCATGTTGACGCAGCAAGCAAGCGGACAGCGGCGTGATCCTGATCTTGCTAACCAACCAACCATTCAGAACAAGTGAAGGGTGGTGGTACCCGCATCGCCGGTGGGGACTGCCCTCCTGCTGCTGCTGTTGGGACCTGTGCGTGTCTACGGACCCTACTCACCGAATGGACGCCACTACGGACCCAACTCCACCAGAGAGTAAAACAGCAAGCATGTCCCAAAGCTCAGCGATCACCCTGCGCTCCTGCTCCCCATCACTGGGTCTCCCGGCGAGCCTGCCTTGAATGACACCTCCGGGCGTCATCGTGGCTGCAGTTGCGTCCGTCTGTACAGTAAAGGCAGCAATGTCATGGCATTTCATCTATAAACCACCTGAAGCTGCGAGCGAATCAAAACTGCAGACGCCCCATCATGACACCAACTCACCATGGTGATCAGCATCAATCTGGCTGTTCTGCTGCTATTGATGGCTTTGCTGATACTGTAAATCAGGCATGCAGAAAGTCATGGACCAGCACTGTGTGGCTTCATAGATGTCAAGACTTCAAAACCGTGCTCAGCTGAGACGATGTAACCCTAGCTAGGGTATCAGGGAACGTGATTCACGGTGGTAGAGCTGAGCCCATCTTGACTTACTGTGCTAAACTGGTGGTAGCCGGATTATTGCAATACATTTTCATTCAGATGCATGCGGGTCTGTGTTCAACCAACCTGTAGCAATTGTTGCAACCCTAAGACAGGCTCTGCCTCACACTGACAGACACTGCTGCAATGCTGGTTAAAGCCAGAATATGATAGGCTGGGCGCAGCAACCAGTGCTCAACCTTCCAACAATATCTGAGCACCAAGCTGACAAGCCAACCCTGAGCCTTGCGGTATAGCACTACTGGTGGGCAGTGGCAAACTTGACGGGAGCAGGGCCCACCTGCGCCCCAACCGAACTAGGCACCATGACTTGCCAAGTGGCTGCAGAAGCAGCACATGCATGAAACAACAACAGCGTGAACGCAACACAACTACTGCGCTGACTGCTTGATCAAACACCCAAACTCTGAACCATGAAGCTCCATGCCTCGAGGCATGGGGAGCCTCAGGGTGGCTTCCTATGGCAAGAAGCGCATGCCATTATTCCACAAGGGCCAACATTTAGGTGTAGCTAGGCAGACCTGCACCCTCGATCCGGGCTTTGCAAGCTCGAGCAAAAGGCTGCTTGAATCAGGTTACTGCAGACCAGCAGTCCACCCCTGTGGCTGAAACAACACTGCACTTGAACTGCAGTGCAGGGTGCCATCAGCAGCTGCCTGCCCCATACAAATTCAGTGCGGCCAACTTGGATGGAGTGCCATATGCACAGCCATCCCTGCACAGCATGTACGCCGTACGGAGTGGCAGCCGCAACACTCTGGATAGCCTTGGATAGCTGTTGCTTAAAGCTCAAAACCCTGACCAGCCGTCATCTGTCATCAAGGACAGTATGGCCCCTGAGCACACAGGAGCTGATGCAGGTAAAACTATGTCACACTTGGCAGTGTGTTATGCACAAGTTTGATGCAAGAAAAGTAGGTGTGAATGCACCAATGCGGTAGTCAACTGTATGCGATGTCAACAGCAGTGTTAGCAACCCAACTTGTTTCCAACAGGCACCATCAACACTGATAGGGCAATGCAACAACAGTAAGAGCAGCAGAAAAGCAAGACAACGCACACCATGTGATGGCGGAGCAAGCACGCACCAACGGTGTTACGTCCACTGCCAAGTGCACCCCACACCGCATGTCTGCCTTGCATCGCACACGCCCAAAGGAACCTCGCAAGTTCACCAGCCACCCAGCCGCCACTTTAACTGCAGCATGACTTATCCTGGGACAACCCCAGGGGCTGATGGCATATGCTACAGACCTAGCAGACCAGCAGCAAACGGATCCCCTTACTGCCGAGCCCCTGGTGCTGCTGCGGCAGCAACCTGAAATTCTTTTGACATCCCTTCAAAAGATACCACATGCGCCTTCAGCAAAGTCTTGGCATCGCCATAGACCTTGATGCGGTAGCTACCAGGCAGTGTCCACTCAGGGATTGTCCACACCACTGTCGCAGTAGATTCACTGGACATCTGTCCCTTTGGCCGGTCCCACTTGAACTTCGTGCTCCAATCATCGTCATTGTACAGCACTACCCACTCCCCACTGGCTGGGTCCTTGTACTGGACCTCTAGGAAGGTCCCTCCACGGCGCAAGTTGTTGCGAGGGTTTGCCGACCAAAACACTGCCTCCACAACATCTCCTGGGCGGTATGGAGCCGCCGTGTTTGGCTGCTTGATCACGTCGCCAAACTTGTGGGGATGTGGGACCGTATCCACCACCACTGGTGGCAACAAGCTGATTAGCTTGTGCTCCCAGTCAGCTGGTGGAGCAGCAGACTTCACAGGTGCACCAGCCACCATCGCCTTCGCCATTGTCATACAGGCTTGGATGTATGCGTCCAGGGTGTGAGGTCCATACAGGGTTGATCCGCCTTCGTACCGCTGTGCTTGGTACTCTTCATAGGTGGTGGTATATGATGAGTAAGCATTGGTGTAGGAGGTCACAACCACTTTGATGCCGTCGCCCCAGGCGGGGGCGAGGATGGATCGTACCGCCCTGCGTAGCCTACGGCCTGCCATGGTGGTGAATTCACCAGGCACAAATACCAACACCTGAAGGAGAGTCAGCACACAAAGACAGCAAAGGAAGGCGTCAGTGCATGTGCAGTACTGCAGAGAGGATTCAAAAGACAGAAAAGTCAGCCAGCAAGGTGAAGGCCCACACTGCAAGAAAACAAACCAGGCACAGTTGTATGGCTGAATGGTTTATAAAAAAGGTTCAGTCAAGGCATATACTCGGCGACGTATCCCTATTCAGCCTCCAGCACTGCTGTGTGCACCGCAGTACGATGGGTTTAGGTAAACCCTAAACCCTAAACCCAAAAGATACTCACAAAGTTGCCGAGTCTGACGAGACCAACATCAGTGACCTTGGGCAACCAGGGGTAGGGGATCAGGGCCTCTCCCCCATTCAGCAGCACCTGCTTTGCCCCTTGACACTTTTCCTGATGCGAGCTGACCTTGCCACGAGCCACCCCGTTGATAAGGTAGGCCAGGGGTGACCACTGACTGAAACCGCGGCTGGTGTCACTCTGGTAGAAACCCTGGGCGCCAGGACCTGTACAGCAAACCACCAGCAGCAGCAACACAGACGACACAGCGCATGAGTACTGACAGAGAGAGTCACTGCAATAGGCATCGGTGGCAAAATAGCCCTCATTTGCTGGCAAGCCACAATCCTCAGCAGATAAGTATGACGGCAGTGTGGGACCCAGCTCCAGCCTGATGCAAGTATACTCCCTGCCAACAGCAGCCTGCTGCAAGTATACTCCCAGCCAACAGCAGCCTGCTGCAAGTATACTCCCAGCCAACAGCAGCCTGCTGCAAGTATACTCCCAGCCACCAGCAGCAGCCTGTGCCCCTCACCGTCAGTGGTGCCTGCTGCAAAGCTGTAGCCCATTGCTCCCAGGCAGGTGTGTCCTGATCGTGTGAACTCGCTGGCCTCCACCTCTGTGTCACTGATGGTGATAAACATGTGGCGGTAGTCCAGGGGGCCAGAAATGGGCTGGCCAGGAACGGACCACAGCTCCTGCAGGGTGAAACCAACGTACAGTTATAGCTAGATGTAAACGTACACTTGCAGAATGGTGATGAACATGTGGCGGTAGTCCAGGGGGCCAGAAATGGGCTGGCCGGGGGCAGACCAGAGCTCCTGATGGATGCAAACAATACACAGTTACAGGTGCAGGTACAGTTACAAAAGTGGCCACGGCAAAGCCGTGCAACACGCAAAATGTGGCGGTTGTCCAGGGGGGCGGAGATGGGCTGGCCGGGGGCAGACCAGAGCTCCTGGTGGGTGCAAGCAATACACAGTTACAGGTACAGGTACAGTTACAGTTACAAAAGTAGGCAGGGCAAAGCCGTGCAACCCGCAAAATGTGGCGGTAGTCCAGGGGGGCGGAGATGGGGTGGCCAGGGGCAGAGCACAGCTCCTGGTGGGGTTGAAAGCAGCGGCACAGGCACATGCTGAGTGTGTCAGTGCCTGTTGACCCTCAAAGTCTGAATGGAAGCAGCAGAATCAGCCTGTGCACAGGACAATGTACTGATGTCAAAGTAGTGTTGCTGTCAGATCTGCACCCTGTATCCCGTGCAGCCCCCAAACCGCCGTCCCGCCCTCTCTTACCTGGGCCTTGTCAGCCTGCCTTTGTCCAATGATCTCAGTGCTCTTTGCATCATCTGGGTAAGCAGGCCCGCGCCCCACACACAGCTGGTTGTTGCCGTTGCATGTGCTAGTGACTGTGTCGCAGGGCAGGCCGCTGTCCAGGCAGAACGTGCCCAAGATGTTGGGGGTCACGTCACCAGCTGCACAGCCACGGCAGAACAACATACCCGACAGCATTGTCAGTATACACACAACAGACTCCCACAGGAAAGGAAACCCCTTGAGTGCATTCAACGGGGGCGCCATGATGGTGCATGGCAGGCAGATGGCAGGCCTGGCCTGCCCAGCTCAAACAGTTGATCCTATCAATGCCTACTGCCTCCCGTTGACTGGCTCACCATTGGTCTGTGCGAATGCTGCTGTGAAGGCTGGCTCCAGGTCCTGCTGGTGTGTGGCCCAGCGCTTCTCCACCCACTGCTGTGCCACACCATTGTTGTCGCTGCTGAGCAGCCTGTTGGTGTTGTTCATGCTCACTGGGTGGACAGGGAACCAGGCAACCATGCCTCGACCCCTGCAGCAAAGCAAGTGCGGCAATACAATGAGCATCGAACAAGCGCTTTGGGCAGGATGGCGGCGGCCAGCATGTCGTACCAACAACACAAGCCCTGGAGCGTGCTGAAGATACCGTGCTGAAGGTTGTGCGCAGCTGGGGCCGGCCATAGCCATTTTTTGGGTGTTGTGCAGGGTGCGGTGTGTCCTGCTGGCACGACTCCACGTGCACACGCAAATATGCATCCTTTAAGTTGGGTAGGGGTATCAAACCCTGCCAGCGGCATCAAAGTGAAAGGTCCCCTGCGGTCCCCCTTCCCCTGCTCCGGTCACAGGGTGCCCTGACTCACTTGCCCTGTGTGCTCCCTGCTGCTGCTGCTTTGAGCCTGAGCAGTGCCATGTCCTTGTCCATGTCGTGCTTGACCCCACCCCCCTTCTCACCCCTTTCCTTCCCCCCTCCTCACTCCCTCCCGCCTCCATGCCCCGACTCACTTGCCCTGTGGTCCCGCTGCTGCTATCCTGAGCAGCGTCATGTCTTTGTCCACGTCGTGCTTGTACATGGCTCTCTCAGCCTCAGGGTTAGCCAGGTAGGCTGTGGGGCTGCGGTTGCTGTTGGCATCCAACAGCTCACCCTCAGACCAAAAGTACCCCCCCCCTCTCTCCCTTTTTCCCCCCTCCTTCCCGGCCCCTCTTCCCCGCTCCCTGCTCCCCTCGCCCTCCCCCCCTTCCTCCCTCCACCCCCGACTCACTTGCCCTGTGGACCTGCTATCCTGAGCAGCGTCATGTCTTTGTCCACGTCGTGCTTGTACATGGCCCTCTCAGCCTCAGGGTTGTTCAGGTAGGCTGTGGGGCTGCGGTTGCTGTTGGCATCCAGCAGCTCACCCTCAGACCAACTCAGACTGGAGGGGCGCAGGTCAGCATGCGCAGCACGACACGCCTGCGGGGTGCACATGGCCAGGTACCACATACGGCAGTGATGCGTCAGGGTAGTATACCAGCAGCAGTGTTCAGCCGCTGCCAGAGTTTATCGCTGCACAAGCAGCTCCAGGTGTTGGCTGGCAAGAGACCTGCCCCTGTCAGATCTCCCTTGTTTTTATCTACAAGTGTATCGCTGTCTGATGCTTATGAAGTCATGTGTTGTTTTGTACCCTCCTGCTTTGAGGTCAACCACCGGATGCTGGGACCAGCAGCGGTTGCTCATGCTGCAGCAGCCTCCTCCTGCGTTTGGAGATCCAATTTGCTGGATGGCCTGCACAGTTTGCTGCTGCTGCTGCTGCTGCTGCCGCTGCTACTACTCGCTAGCGCTTGTTGGTGTTGCTTATGCAGGTGCGCAGTACTTGCAGCGTTGTGCTGACGACCACCTCAGCACATGGCTCCCTCTGCCAGCTCTGCTTTCAAGATGCTGCTGCTGCTGCTGCTGCTGCTGCTGCTGCTGCTGCTGTCGATGCAAACGTGCAGTGCTCGCAGCTCCGTGCTGATGATTTGCCTCAGTACAGAACTTGCGCGCAACATGATAGCCACCCGAGGCCCCTCTCACCTCCACAATGCCCTCCAGCAGCACCTCAAAGGACTGCTTGACAAAGCCCCATGTGGTTATATGGTACAGGAAGTGCTCCAGGAACCCGCCTGCTGCTGCATGTGTGTGCGTGCATGTCACAAACACGTTGTCATACCCATACAAGGAACCAAACTCAGCCTGCAGCACCGCACAGATGAAGACACAGTCTGACCTTGAAATGCACTGGGGAACAGGGTGAGAAGGGCATTAGACATACTTATGACTGCGCCTGCTGCCGGAGACGGTCATGGAAAAAAACAAAGAAGAAGCAGGCAGGTGAGGGGTCACTCTGCTGAGGACTGCCACTGCCATGCGACCAATGACATCACCAGTATCCAGCTCAGGTACAGTCAGCGTGCCAGCCTTTGGGCCAGCATAGCCTAGTAGAAGTGCAGTGTTGAAACCTGCCTGCAGGCGCTTGACAACGTGGTCTGTCAGCATAGACGTGATCATGGCTTGGTCTACCACCACCAGCATGAAGCGCCTCCTGCGAGAAAGAAGCAGCAGCACTACAGCTCAACTGATGTCCAAGGTAGCTGTCGCAAGAACGGGAACGGGAACTGCAGGGCATGCAAACGTGCTTGTGGTAGGATACAAAGTGCATATGCTTCAGCACAGGGCACTCACTGCTGCTCAGCTTCAGCAAAGACATATGCTTTGGCCCACTGTCTCGTGTGGATGCCTTTGGACGTCTGGTTCAACATGGCGTACGCGAGCATGCCCACGTCTGCTGCAGGACCCGTGACATCGGCTTTGCCTATGCCTACGAGATACTCCTGCTGCTCAGCCGAGTACACGAAAGGCGCATTGAGCAGCAGCACAGCAAGGAGCGCAATAGCGCCAACAGAACGTCTATTCAGCCTCAACATAGCTGTTTAGAGCGCGTTGCAGAAATGAATACAAGGTCAACAGCAGAAGCCAGCGATGAATAGCGCCAACAGTAAGTTGGCGGGCACTCTTTCGTTTCAGCAGCAGCCATGCAGTATGGACAACGCGAAAAGAGAGCAAACAGACATTTCAAGTTGATTGAGTATGTTGGCGGTGACTGTTGTGTGTGCAACAGCAAACGTTGCAGTTGTTTGGCCCCAAAACCAGTAAGCCGACATAACCCACTCTGGCTTTTTGGCGAATTAGCTTCCAAATGCATGAATGCTGGAACTGCTGGTCCATCTTCGAGGCGTGTGTGTTCGACCTCACGAGGCATGTCAATATCAACACCATGGTGCCCTGAAGGGAGATCCTAAAGGCTTGACCGTGCTGTATCATTACAAAGAATTGTTGACTTGTATTCTGGCAAATGTTCACTGTTATATTCACACACACCTTGAGCAGAGCAATAGGCTCCAGCGCACCAGCTGGGTGCACACAGATCTCTAGAGACACATCTGTGTGTGTGGGTTGTGGTGTCTGGCGGTGTGCTGCTGACGGACTGTGTATCTGACTGTTGCAAGCGTACCATCTTCATGCCAACTCAAGAAGGGGTTAGGGCGCAAGCCTCGCTCCTTGCCTGCCTCGGATGAAAAGCTACATGTAGCAGCATCCAAGTCATCAGTCAGCATTGGCAACACCTGCCAGGCTGGGTACAGGGCACGCGAGCAACTGGACATCAAAGTGCCAAGGCAACTGCCGCCAGGCTGAGCCAGCAGCAGTGCACTTGACCAGAACCAAGCTCGCAAGAACAAGGGCATCCCAATCCTTGAGGCAACAGAAGTGCACAAGCAGGAATTACACAGGGTGCGGCTCCACCCTCAGAATGGCTGGCTTGGCTGCCACAAGGGGCAACCCTGGCGCGCATACATGACAATCAGGCCTACAGCTGTTTCTTACAACACGCTCCCCCACAGCAACCCCCCAAATGCAACAACACTCATCCACCACCTGCACATGACACGCAAATCACACCCGGTACAACTCAAGCAACCCGCCACATATGTTGCCAGGCGTGGAGACATATGCATACAGTGCATGTGAGATGTGAAGTCGCTCTCAAACCTCAGTCGATCACAATAACATCATGAACAGGTGCGCTGCTGCGCCGCTGCAGCCCGCGCACAGCCTTGAGCTCCTGCGCATACTCCTCCCTCACTTTTGCCTGGCTACTGTACCACTCACGAGTCTTGCTGAGCAAAACGTGGGCATTCTGCCCAGCACCGGCTGCCACTACAGTAAAGCTGTAGGTGTCGCTGATGCTGCTGGTGGGGGTTGAGAAGGTGCTGCGGCTGTTTGAGTTGCCGTAGGGCCCGTAGGAGTATGCAGGCCTTGCTGGTGGGGGCAGTAGGGCCTCTGCTGCCTTTCGGGCTTCTCGAATGTTTTTGAACCCTGACAGGGTGAGGGTTGCTTGTGGGCCTTGTAAGAAGTCCTCAACCTGCAAGGATGCAGTGAAACAAGCCACGTGGAATGACGCATGCATGATGCATGCATGACATATGAGCCAGCAGTACAGGCAGGCAGGCACTTCGGAAAGAAATGTGTGCTTGAATGCAGACATACACCAATATAGTCGGTTGGACCCACCAATGCCCCTTGGATGCAAGGGAGCAAAGTCTGCTGTCCTGCAAGAAGTCAGCACTCTGCACAAGTGCCACAGGGTCAAGGCATGCTGTTTGATGTGCCTTTTCACCATCGGTGTGATGCAACTGTTTGCGGCACCCGCCAGAGCCTCTGCATACCATAAGCACACTGACAGCACACCTGTTTGTTGCCAGGTAAGCCTGCTTGCGGCATGTTCCAACTGAAGGGCAGTACAGCACTCAACCGCTCCAAATTCTCCACCTGAAACGCCACCAGCTGCTGCACTTCTGGGAGTGACAGTGCTGCCTGCACCTCTGCAGACTGCAGCAGCTGCTTCAGCAGGCTGTAGCTCGCGCCCCGCTGCAACACAGCTGCCGCAAAAAGGTCGTAGTAAGCCGCCCGCAGCTGCTTGTCACTCAGCAGCATCCCTGACAGCTGCAGCAAGCTGATGTCTGTCTGAGCCGCCAACAGGGCTCTGTTTGTGAACAGACTGCCTGCTACAGCAGCCCTGAGGCTCTTCTGCAGGGATTGAGAGTCCTGCAGCAGAGGCAACAGCTGCACAGCTGCATCCGCCTGCCAGCTAGTGCTGCTGCTGTTCAGTGCGGCAGCAAAAGCCTGCACAAACTGCTCCTGTAGCTGCTCATCCTTCCCGTATGCTTGCAGCACGGCTGCACAGCTGGTAAGGTGCGCCACCGGCCCTGCCACCATTACTGCTGCCGCAACAGCTGCCGTCAGCTGCTGCTGCAGCTGCGGCAGTGAGGTGAACTGCTCCAGCTTGCGGCTCACACAGTCAGCAGTGTGTGCTGAGCCATCTGCCTGCACACCAGCTGCCACTGCAGCCACAATCTGCTGCTGCATTGCTGGAAGCCCAGGTACTGCCGAAGCCAGTGCCAATAGCTGACACGCCATGTCTGCTTCTGCGCGCACCGCCCCAAGTGCAGCTGTTGCCAGCTGCTGCTGCAGCTGCGGCTGGCTGGCCAACTCCCTGACGAATGCAATGCAGCTGCTCGCCTGTTGAGCCATGCAGCTGCTGATCAAATGCTGCAGGGGTGGGCCCACTGTAGCAGCATTCAACAGGCCTGCTGCTGCCGCCAGCGCTGCTGCTAGCGCATCATCGCTCAGGGCGTTGCCTGGGGATGCAGCCACAGCAAGCAGCAGCCGCTGCACTGCTGCTGCTGCCCCCTTCACCTTCATGCCTATGGCCTTGACACCATGCTGCAGCACTGCAGTGATCTGCTGGGTGTAGCTGCTTGCGCTGCTTTGCCGTAAGTTCGCCTCTAGGTGCTTCACACAGGCCTCTAGCACCTGCAGTAGCTCCTGATGGACACACTTCTGCATGTGTGACCTCTTGTGTGACTTCAGTTTACTTGCAGCAGCCCCAGCGCGTTGCTGCTTTGGCTGTTGCTGCTGCTGCTGGTCGCTGGTGTCGTCTTCCATAGGTGTGTCAGCTGCTGCCAACTGCTGCTGCTGTTGCTTCTGCTGCTGCTGCTGGTGCTGGTCTCCCGTGTCATCCACAGCAGCTGTGTCAGCCGCCGCCTGCAGCTGCTGCTGCTGCCGCCGGTCGCTGCTGCGGCCCTTGATGCCCTGCAGTGCAGCAGCTTCCTGTACACGTCTGCTGAGCAGGGCCTGCAGCGCAGGAAAGCCAGCAGCTGCTGCATGCGCCAGGGCCTGAGAGCGCGGCCACACCACCAGCAGAGTGCGCCTGTAGATCTGCTCCCTGGTGGCACCTGACTCACAGCAGCAAAGGCGGCAGCAACAACAGCCATGGCAAGATCAGGTCAGGTAGTGTGTTCAATCAAGCCTGACTCACAGCTCCATGTTGGCACCTGTTTCAAAGCAGCAGGAGGCAGCAAAGGCGGCAGCAACAGCAGTAGGATGCGGCAGCAACAAATGCCATGGCAAGATAAGGTCAGGTAGTGTGTTCAAGTAAGCCTGACTCACAGCTCCCTGGTGGAACCTGTTTCAGCACAGTAGGCGCCAGCAAAGGCGGCAGCAATAGCAGTAGGAGCCAACGGCAACGAAAGCCATGGCAAGATAAGGTCAGGTAGTGTGTTCAAGTAAGCCTGACTCACAGCTCCCTGGTGGAACCTGTTTCAGCACAGTAGGCGCCAGCAATAGCAGTAGGAGCCAACGGCAACGAAAGCCATGGCAGGATTAGGTCAGGTAGTGTATTCAGTCAAGCCTGACTGACAGTAGCAGCACCCACATGATGGTGCTGGGGCAAGATGAGGTCCATGGTGCAAGCATGGTGGCAAGGGCCAGAGGGGTTTGCAAGGTTGCAGTATGTTCAATAGACACATTTTGCCCCAGCTCTGCACCACAGGAGCAGCTGCCTGCAGGAACAGTTTGCAGATGCCCTGACCAACCCTATAGATGCTATCTGAGCAACAGCACGAACTACCTGCCAGTGCGGCCGTCACAACCGCCAACGTTACGTCTCCTAGGGCTGCTGTACATGCGCGGTACCCTCCTAGCTCACAGCTTGCCTTGCCCATGTTGCCGCCATCGACTGCATGCTACCATGCCTCAAAAACAAGAAAAGAAAGCCTGCCCGCCTGCAGTGTGAGGCACCCTTTTAGCAGCGACAGCCAGCCTCGCGCACGTTGCCGCCATCTGCAGCATGCTACCATGCCCCCACGAAACAAACACGTGCCAGTCTGCCCACCTTCATTCCCTGTGTAATTTTCCTCATCGTCATCAGGGTCAACATCATCATTAAACAGGGCTTTGTCATCAGGGTCCCAGAAGTCGGCCTCCAAGTCGATGCTGCTGAAGTCTACCGTTTTGCCCTCCCTGCCCACCCAGGTGGCGTCGATACTGTCCTCAAGCACCTGCGCACCAACGGGAACAGACTTTTTGCCAGCTGGGAAAGCCCATGCTGAATAGGCTGAAGTTTGATTGTGCTGGCATGCCATGATCCTCATCGCCCGAAAATTGCAGCTACAGCTACGTTGGCTGGTTTGCAAGGGCTGACAATGCTGAGGCATGGCATCATACCCTGCTGGTGCTGACACCATGAGCAGGACTTGGGGCGCCAGGCTCGTCGAATGCGCTTGACATTTCCACGCTGCTTGCTGCACATACTCACAACTGGTACTGTTTGACGGCTACTCCCACACCTCTGGAGAGTGAGGTGTGAGTCTGCCATCAGCTGCTGCCAGGCCTCTATTTGCTTGCAGACACAGTCTCTCCGCACCTCGCCAGCATCACTGTCAGCATCTTCCTCCCGCTCCCCTTCATCCTCCTCATCCTCCCCTTCCTCCTCTGAGTCATAGCCATAGCCATAGCGGCAGCGCTTGCTTTCGCGGTAGGGGTCCCGTCTTCCTCGATGTTTGTGATCACCGTTCGCTGCACGAGAGCGAGGTGCACCTCAAAGTTGCGGCTGCTTGACAGCGCCCCGACCATATGGCGGTCGCGACCCTTCAGGTGCTCGAAGCGCAGGTTGGCTTCTGTGTACTCGTGCTCTGAAAGGACAGATAGCATTGGCAGCAATGCGTACGGTGTGCATTGGCAGCATGGATGGCTGCAGCATATGAGTGTTGTGAAGTCAGCAGCCACACCAGAGGCAAGCTGGATGGCGGTAAGTAGCGCATCGGGTCGCGGCTCACTGCTGGTGCATGATTGCGGCCCTGTCTGTGCTGCTTGTGCCAGGTGGGGCGTGCATGCGTCTACAACAGCCTGTGTGAGCTGCCTACAAGCTGCTCGACACGCACACATGTCTGCAAAGTTGGGTTGAAGCTGTTGCAAGGCAGGGTACAAAACATGGCTTCCGCACACACTGTCGCCCCCATGGTGTGGCAGCTGCCCTGACTCACTGTGGCTCACTGCTGGCTCAAGAAGGCAATGGCTTATCCAGCACGACTGAGTGGTGCGCACTGACTTACCCAGCAAGAATGCGATGCGTGTCTGTTTGCCGCCAGCCGCCAGCTCAGCCTCCCACGCCTTGCGTGCCAGCCTCAGGTGCGCCTGTAAAGCAAGAAAGAAAGATTCAGATACAACCCCTTTGTATCGTAACACATTGGGATTCATCCCATTGGCCTTGCATCCTTTGAGGACGGCTCATCACATGCACTCATCACATGCTCGAGGGCTAAGGCAATGGCACGTGCAGTGCACTCGCTGTACTACAGTAGTACAGCAGTAGTACTGTTCTCCGCTGCTGGCACTTGCCTGCACTTTGCTGCTGGTCCGCAGTGTGCGCGCTGGGCCCTCTCCCACCCACACCAGGTTGTACGCCAGCACCAGCCGCACCCCGCTGGTAACGGGGCCGAGCTCGTGCTCGCAGTCAGCAAAGAAGGCGGCAAAGTGCAGGCTGCGGTCACTCTCCTGTAGCAGGGCAGGGCCAGCAACACTTGTGTCAGGACAAAGCGGCGGGCGCATCTGAACAGTACCTCAAGGTTGAAAACTGATGCGGATACAGGCAAGCCGCCAGGCTGCAACAATTGAAGGAAGGAGTGTATCTTGAAGAGATACCCGGAAGCTTTGTAACTTACCTCAGCAAAGTTGTGTGTGTGGGTTCGTCCCTTGTGTCTCACTGTGAGTGTGCCCCCGCTGTGTCCCTGGTGGCAGGGCAGCTGCACCACCAGGGTCCCCACCATGCCCCGCTCCTTCTCAGTGTCCTGGTGGGCACTGAAGTGGCCGCCCTGCTCGTACAGCAGCAGCTTGTACAGCCGGGCCTCGATGTTGCTAACTGTTGCAGGAGGGTCATCAGAGTAATCGCTGAGGCCTAGGGAGGCGGACACTTCGGACTCCAGCTGCCACATCCGGCGGTCCCAGCCGCTGGCTATGCTGATCTTGGATGCGTCAACCTGTCATTTGGCAGCAGGAAAAACAGGAAGAATAAAAGGGCAGACAACCAGAAACTGTGTGTTGCGGCAACTGTGGTCCACAAAGGCTGTTGTTGGTTCTACATAGGGCAGGTTGGCAAGGGAGCTCCTCGAGGAGTGACTGGCAGAGGGTTGGTGCTTCTATTCCCCTGGGAAATGTTGGAGCTGGCAGCTTGCTACTCCAGTGCTGTCTGGCCCCACATTGAGGCCAAAAGATGCCCCAACGCACTGGTTGTGCATGCTGCTGCTTTGGAAGAACTGCCACGCGCAACCATCCACTAGACCCTTGTCTTGAAGTAGCTTTGCACTCTTCGACAAGCTTGCACCACCACATACTGCCCAGTAGTGTGCACATGCAGCGGACAAGATGATGCTCACTGCTGCCCCAGCCAGCAACCCCACCTGGTGTGCATCCCGCACTGCTGTGTCCACCACTGTGCGCAGGCCCCTCCCATACGGGGCCTGCTCAGCTACTGCTTTGAGGCTGGTAGCCTGCTCCTTGCTCAGAGGAAGGGCCAGACGGCCAACCCCCTCCACTGTAATGTCAGGGTAGGTTGGGAGCGGTGCTGGTGGGGGCTGGCTGAGCTTGCCTGAGCAGGCGAAACGAGTTGGTGGCACAGCAGCAGACAGAGCATCCCAGAGCAGATCCTGCCAGTCACTCTCTTCGTTGCCCTCATCCTCCTCCTGCTGTTCATTTCACTCTTGCTCCAACTGCGGACACCCCGCTGCAGCTGCTGGGGTGCTCATACGCGCTGATGGGGGGTGTTTTTGCCGTTAGATCGATGGGCAACCTACGCAGCAAGCCAGGAAGTGCACACAGGATGCTGGGCCCATTAGTGAGTTGGTTGTGCTGTCAGCCATGGGTGCGTGGTGTGCTCACCTGCTATGTCTTCAGACAAGGGCTGACAGTTGCTGTTGCTGCATGCGCGCCAGTGTCGGGCTGACTCACAGCATCCTGGTTAAGAGGGATACTGACCTTTGTGCTGATCAAATTTGAAATTCAACCTTCGTCATACAACTGCAGGGGCCACACTGCAGCAACTTTCTCGTATGATATCAGCGTCTTCTCCCAGCAATGCACCGCATGTGAGCAGCTTGAACGACTCATAACTTCCATGTTCATGGCAGTTGCGGTTCAAAAATGTTGGAATGTGACTGCCTGTTTCTTGTGTTTGGAGTCCATATGGCATGGGTTTAGCCATTCCTGGCTCTTCTCTGAGTGGGGGGTGGCCTCAAGCTTGCATGTGCAATCATGGCGCCAAAACATTAATGCGATATGGCAACACGCCAAAACTGGGGGGGGGGGGGGGGACCAACCCCCCTGCTGGCATTCCAGGCAAGTCACAAGGCACTCTCCTGCTACGCCAGACGCCCAGTGGTCGCCTTGAAGCCAGCAGCACAGGTGGCATTCATGTACAGACACTGTCCCCCTGGCACTACCTGCAATGCTGCGTGCTGATGTGTTTCCCTGGTGTAGCTGGTCACTTTCCAGAACTGGCACACACAGAACAACTTTGCAGTCCCAACTTGACGGCTCACCGCCACGCAATCCCTGGAGGCAAGGCTCATGAGCCTTCGGGAGCAGGACTGATAACACAGACGTGCCTGTGACGGGGACACAGTGATTCACTTACCTTCAAGGTACCTGCCAAGGCTTGGCAGTGCGCCATGGCTGATGTTGCCTCAAGCTTGTGCTGTTGGCACGACAATATCTGTGCATTACTGGTGTTGCAACAGATCAGGTGGTGGCCCATCCACTACACTGACAGCTGGCCCAGTGGGCCTCCATTTACGAGCTTGCAAACAGCCTACGTGTCTTTCAACGTGAAGGTAGGCCCCTTTTTTTCAAACAGTGGTGGGGCTGGAGATCTCTAGAGCTTTGTGAACTGGCTACTGTTGACTTCAACAAACAGCTATCTCGAGTGTTGTAAAGCGATGGGGGGGTCCAAAAAGCTGGCTTTTGGGGGGGTCCAAAAAGTTGTCAACCGCAACATACCCAAATGGTGCAACTTGCCTTGCGGCACAATCAGCTGTATAGTGACATCAGCAGATCTCAAAAAAGGAGCAGGAGCAGTAGCGTACGTGCACAACACCCTGGCCCGAAGGGACATGGTCACAACAGTGGCACCACTGGCAGTCACTGCTTTATGATAAAGCAAGCATGCTGCAAGCCGAAGCTGGACAGATCTTGCACTGTACTAAGTTAGTACAAACAGCAAATCAGCTGGAGTCTTTCACAACCTCATCATCACTGATAATCATGTCCGAGACACTCAGGCACCAAGCTCACATACAGTGTGCTGGGTGCCCATGTATTATGCGCAACGTATGGCTGCACATTTACACGGTGGGATCAGCACTTGTGGTGGCCCGGGGGGCGCGACGAGCAGTCTTGCACCACCTGGCAGTCTGGGTAACACACTGCCTGTTGACGCAAGAACCGCATGTCCTCTTCTGACGCCTGGGCAAAGCCTGCTGTGGCTCACTGCCACCCAGCATGTTTGCCTGGCTCCCAGTATCCTCACCATCCTGCTCAAGGTACTCTGTGGGTGCTGCAGACAGGCCCAGGGTCTGCATCTCTTCTGCTGACAGCTCCTCAAACATGTCATCGAAATCATTGGTGCCGGCGGTGGTGTTGCGGCGGCACAGGGAGCCCTCGGCGCGGTAGTTGTACTGGCAGATGGCGCGGGTGTTGCCGGGGATGTTGAGGCAGAAGTTGTTGGCGGGGACGCAGGCAGCAACAGGGGTGACCACGCGACCTGGGAGGCAGAACAAACAGCGGGGTAGGTTGAGGCAAGCCTTGGGCCTCGGGACTTGATGATGGCTAGCTTTAGGCCTGGCCACCATGCCGAAAAAGTTTGAAGCAACTGGGTTCCCAGAAAGTCACTTCAAGAGGATGGACCTGCTGCTATGCCTGCAGCACAGCTGCCAGATGGTGCGTCACTAAAAGTGTTGTCAGAAGGGAAGAAGTGTTAGACACCCCCTAATGGTGCTGATGGCAGCGCTGGTGTCCCTCAATCAGACCCATTATGATGCACATGTGCACGCAAACCCTAACTCAGGCTCACAAGTGGGCCCTGCCGCAGTACTGATCAGACCAAGTTGCAGGTCGTACCGGTGGTAGGGTTGACGCAAGGAGGGAGGCCAGTGGTGGGGCAGGTGGGGTTGCCCAAGACGCAGTTGTAGGCGGCCAGCAAGTCGACGATACCACCGGCAATGGTCTGGCCGGGTACGGCAGGGTTGGCCCTGGCCCTGTTGGTGGCTGTGTTGACGATGCAGTTGTGCACCTGTACGGTGGCAACAACAGGAGTAGGTCAGAAGTAGGTCAACTGAGCCAAGATGCTGGTACTACTGAGCCAAGATGCTGGTGCGTTCACATGCACAAGGACACGGAGTGATATTTGCTGACAGTGGATGCTGACAAGGAAAGGGTCGGGCAGATAGAACGCTTGCTGCAGCAAGGCAAGGTTCAGATACCGCTGATAGGGTGTAGATTGTGTGCCTTGCAAGATCATTTGCCGGCGCAGCATGTATACCAAGTCGCACCCACCTGTGGCTGTGTGGCATCAGGGAAGGCGTTGAAGAGGAGGGTAGCCATACCAGCAACGTGGGGGCTGGCCATACTTGTGCCGCTGATTGTTCGGGTGTCTGTAGGGCTGCCATTCCATGCGCTGAAGATGGCTGTGCCTGGGGCAGCCACCTTGACAGCGGCTCCAAAGTTAGAGCTCGCGCTCAGTTCACCATTCTCCTGCAGGTTGGCCACTGGGATGATGCAGGTGGGGTTGGTGTCTGGGAGGGCAGGGTGGCAGCAGCAGGCAGCGCACAAAATGCAGGAGGAGTGGCAGTCAGTTTCTCAGCAGTTGCAGGGGTTGTCTATGAATAACATTGAGGGTCATGTCATGCGCTCACACACAATGATTGTAAGGCCACCTTACTGAACTGACTTGCACAGGAAGGCGATATGCTGCCTAGTACAGTCTAGGCCAAGTTTTATTTGTTTCTGGCCGTAGTTGGATTGAGCACATGTCGGTGAAGCACATGACAGAATCAGTCGACCTTGTCACTGCAGACAACCCACCCAGGGGTAAAGCATATAACCATGTAACAGTTACAGTAACAGTCAAGCTGCTCAGGTGTGTATGTACTCACTTGCCAGGTCTGCAGCCAGTGCAGCTGGGTATGTGAAGCGGCCCGCTTCCAGGATGTTGCGGCCATCATTGCCGGCTGCGATAGCCGCGATGCCTCCTTGGTTGCAGAAACGGATCATTGCCAGGCGCTCCTCATCGTTCGCTGCTGAGCGCTGTGGTTGCCTGCGCCCATATGACATGTTGATGACGCGCACGCCCCTGTCTCCGGCAAACCTCAGGCAGTTGATCAGGCAGAGGCCCTCAAGTGTGCCCGGACGTCCATCTGGGGGGGTGCGGTTGTCACAGCCACAGCTGCCACCAAGCGCGTTGCCAACCACTCCGACAGGGGTGTTAACGCCATTGTTCCAGCGAGCGAAGATGGTACCTGTGACAGAAACGGCCCAAGTTTTCAAGATTTGAACAGCTACAGCTCAAGCGATAGTATGCAGCACCCGCATGGGTTGCACGGGTTGGGCACAAACCGAGGTGTATGGGGTTCCAAGGGGTGTCCATTCACAGACCCTATTTGCAAGGCTCATGAAAGCAAAAGAACACATGTGGCATACGCTGGATCGCAAGGGAATTAAGGAGCCACACAGGCAGGCTTTGACACGTTGAAAGCTCTCCAAGATTCTCTACTCACCTGACACATGTGTTCCGTGGCCGTTGGGGTCGGTGGTTGGGCCGACAGCGCCGGGGGCAGCAACGGGTGTGGGAGGGAACACATAGCCTGTCACAGTGAGGCCAGGCACCAAGTTGGCAGCAAGGTCTTGATGGAATTGGTTGACGCCGGAGTCGATCACCATCACGTTGGAGGTAGGGCTCTGGTTGGCGATGCCGGGGGGCAAAAGGGCCCAAGTTGCGGGTGCGCGGATGCGGTTGAGGCCTGAAGGGCGACCACAAGCAGTAGCACACAGCAGCAACAACCCCGCAGGCTGTCAGTAGACTTGCGTGTCGATAATGCGTTTGCTGAGGCTGCCATCCATTCAATGGAGAAAGGCAGTCCGGGACTGCCAGTGTCAAAAATGGACAGTGCCAAGGAGTTTCTGAACCACAAACATCAAGATTATGGTGACACCCAACAACCAGCAATTCCGCCGACCAGCCTGGTGATGTGACAACAGGATAACTGCATAGGTACACGGCATACTGTTATCGTGCAATCAGACAGGGGGGAAGGGGGGGGGGGGCAGTCTGGGTGCTGGACAGCACCACGTCGGACCTTGCCCTGAAAATTTCAAGGTTTATTATATGCAATAACAGCTTTAATTTGACCTAAATTGCAGGAAATCTGAGAGGGTTTATGCAGGGGGGGGTGGGGGGGTGGTCTGGGCCTGCCTTTTCTGCACAGGGTTTAGTAACTTTTCTGTCAGCAGTCCGATAAAGGCTGTATGCGGCTCATGTCAAAGCTTACATCATAGGCTATCGATTGCTGCCATTTTTGTGCCTTCACAATACCTATCAGGCTACCATGAGGGCCCAGAAAGGCAGCAGCACAGCGGCGGTTGACTGCTGGTTGAGGGCAGTAGCCCAGTGTGGTGGTGCTGCTTATTGTGAAACATCAGCGTGGTGTGGTTATGTCCTAAAGTAATATAGACAGCTCATTCCAGTGCTGTTCAGCACTGTCGGGCCCCTTCCAGAACGAAATGCATGGATCGGTGTGTGATCAGATTTCAAAGTTCAGACCTCAGGAAAGCTTGCAGCACGCTTTCAAGAGTGCGTAAGCTTCAATAAAAACATATATAAACTATATGAACCATCCCCTGGCCTCGGAACGCAGGTTTACGGGGGATGGGGGGGGGGTGGGGGGGTGTCTGGCCCTGTTTCCACTTTTCTGTCGTGGTGTCCGGCACTTTCCTGCACGCCCCCCCCCCTTGAATCAGAAGCTTTAAACAGTGAAGTCAGGTCCAGTCGAATTTGTCTACAGCTCTGCACAGCTATATGCAGCCTACAGCTAAGACGAGGTGTTGAAGTACTGCCCCAGTACAGGTCACCCAGGGCCCCTGGGTGTCTGGGCGCAACCAGGCAGCAACTGTGAGCCCGTTCAAGTGTGAATCTGACATGAACACGGGGAGGATGCTTACCCCACAGGCCAGTAGTGGGGCAGGTGGCTCCAGGGCACTCGTCGGCGGCGGCAGCAGGCTTTGCAGCGACAACCTCGTAGAAGCACTCGCCATACACGGATGCCACATGGGCCTTGATCGCGTGCTTGATTTCGGGGTCGGCAAAGGGACCCTTCCCAATCAGCTCTGCAAGGAAGCAGAAGAGGGGCACAAGCGTGGGGAGCTGCGCATGTACCTGGAAGAAGCATACAAGCTTATACCTGGCAAGCTGTGATGCGGGAAGGTTGCCATCTTGGGTTGCAAGAGCTTTGCAAAGTGCTGGAGTGCCTGCACATGGCTGCGTGAGTATTGCTTCATGACAGGACATGACTGCACATACTCATTGGCTGGCGCTGACATCACACCCGCGTTGCTGGGCAGTCAAGCAAATGATGGTTCTATTCAGAGCAAGCTTGCCTCTTTGGGCCTGCAACCCAGCACAGCAGCTGCACGTCTGATGACCAGGGCGTTCCTCAACGGCCCCAGAGTGTCTGTACACAACTGCTTTGTTGTTTGAGACTAGCTATACCCCCACTGCCACAGCATGCTCACCATCTCCCGACAGGATGGTGAGGATATCATCCATGATGTCGTTTGCCTCCTTGGTATCTTCTGCCTCGTAGATGCTAGCTTCCTTGTCCCACTCGTAGAGCATCGTCAGCTCGATGCCGAACTTCTTGAAGAAGCCCTGGCAGTTGTGTGGGCGGTTCTTCCACCTGATCACGAACCTAGGAGACTGGGTCTGCTTGGTGGGGTCGCAAACGTCGTTGTCAGCAGGCTCCTTGTCGTCCTTGCCGGAGTATTCTTCCTTGCCGGAGTACTCTTCCTTGCCGGAGTACTCTTCCTTGCCGGAGTAGTCTTCCTTGCCGGAGTAGTCTTCCTTGCCGGAGTAGTCTTTCTTGCCGGAGTATTCCGAGTCAGAGTCTGAATCTGGGAGGGCAGCAGGAGTGCCAGTGAAACCGCAACAGTAGTGCCAAGTTAGGACAGAAGTGTCTAGTGAACTCTGTTGAAATCCGATGCTGTGGCTATTTATAACGTTGTGAAGTGCTTTGAGCTTCTCACTCGGGAAGAGCTGTCGGCCTCACGGGAAACCATTGAGGGAGAACTGCTCATGATGCGCCTGCGCCTGTGATGTATGCAATGTAATGGTTATCTAGAAGCTGCAATAAATGTCCAACGAAGCTTACCGTATGCGAAAGCACACGTTGCCAGGAGAAGCAGGAGCCCGAAGGCCCAGTAGGCCGAATGACTGCGAGCCATCTTGAAGACTGCTTCAATATGTCTCTTGACAAATTGGTGATGTTGTTGGTGCCGGGTGCTACTTATGAAGCCATTCCTTGGCGGTATAGAATGTACCGTTACAGGGCGGTTTTTGCCTGCTAAGCAAGCGCCATTGTCATGTCTGTGTAATTCAATATGCCTAATTCAAAAGCTTTGCACTCTCCGCAAATCGGGATGTTTCTAAATGAGTGTGCCTGGCCGCGGCCCCAGAATATTCGACAACACCAACCACACGCCTGCTACCTGCTGCATTTTAGCATCATCCAAAATAACTGGAATGTATGCAATTGTGTTCGATGTCGCCCCTTGCAGCTGCAGCCCCACACTGATACTTTCTCCCCTTTTCTTCAACATCTGTACTCTCTGTTCTCTCATCTGTACTCTTTCAATGAGAAATGTACAAGTGGTTGCTCACGGGCTGGTCAGCAAACACAAAAGTTAACAGTGTTTCACAGAACAACGCTCTGCATCATCACAAGCGCCATACAAGGGGAAGGTTGGGTATCTGCCCCATGTATGCTTACCTGATGGAGAGAGACAAGTTCCTGCATGATTAACAGGCACTTCCCGATAGAATACCTACATGCTGCAGACAGTAAGCTTTTCACGGTGTTGGAGACTGCCAGCACTCATGTGAGAATTACGTCAGTGCTGTAGGTCGCACCGTAATGGTTGCTTCCACGCTCAGTCCAGTGTACTTGCAGCTATTGTATTATCATACGTACATTTCATTGCTGCATGCATGCACCTACTGGGTACAGGTGACGGAGTGCAGCTAAGCCCAAAGCAGCCAGTCAGCTGCAAACTCCGCCACAACAGACACAGCTGCAGTGAGCACACATGCACAAAATGTTGCACAGCTGCTGGTGTCAGCACTGCTGCATGCAAGCATGCGACGTGCCTGCGCCACACAGTGAACTTGCATATATGCTTGTGCACAATGATCGAACACCTCAATACACTGGTTGCCTCCACAACTAACGACACATGTTGCACAGCTGCACCAATAGCTGAGCCATACAACATGCCCGCAGTGACTGGATTGCACAGCTCAACCGCCCAACCCCACAATCACCCATCAATGCACAAGATAGCCCCTCTACCATCTGCTGCTGCAAATCAGACTGCACTCAACAGACCCCGGCAGCACACCACCAGGATGCAAACTGTCTTTACAAGGGACACCCCCACCCACCCGCCCGCAGTCCTCAACTGCCAACCCAACAGCCTGGCCACCACCAAACTACAAACAACCCACTACCACTGGTGCTGCTGTGGCTGCTGGGGGGGCGGAGGGGGCTGTCCCTGCCCCTGCTGCTGCCCTTGCTGCTGCCGTGTCCCCGAAATGTTGCGCCCCAGCATAGAACCTAGCCCTGAACCCAGCCCAGACATGCCCTCCGTCACCCGCTGCCCTAGCAAGCCCCCCAGCACATTCTGGTTCACAAGCCCACCACCCCGCCCAGCAAGCCCCAGCACCCCGCCGCTGGCACCTGCCGACCCCTGATCTACCCCTGCCGGTCGCTGCTGCTGCTGCAGCGGCGGCGGCTGCTGTTGCTGCTGGAGGAGCTGCTGCTGCTGCTGCTGGTGTGTGGGTGACCTCACCCCGTCAGCCGCTGTCGGTCCGACAAACTTGGCAAACATGCTGCGTACCCCATCCCCCGCTGCTAAAGCATGCCCTACACCCTGCCCTGCTATACCCCTAGCAGCACCCATAATGCCGCTGCCACCCTGCTGCTGCTGCTGCTGCTGCTGTGGCCCTGCCAACACCCCATTGGTTACAGGTGCAGCAGCAGCAGCAGGTCCCGCCCCAGCACTAGCCGCAGCAGCCTGTGCCAACAGCCTGTCACACTGAACTTCATTCAGCTGCTGGAACTTCGCAGACAGCATCCCCACCAGCCCCGACAGCAACACCTGCAGCTGCACTGCTGCTGCCGCTGCCCCATCTCCACCCTCCTCACCCCCATCTAGCTCCAGCAGCAAGTCCTGCTGCTGCTGCTGTGGCGGCGGTGCAGCAGCCGCCAGCTGCTGCAGTAGCCCCTGAGCCTTTTCCGTCACCGCCTGTAGCTTGTCAGAGCTGGCTGCTACTGCCTGCAGCAGCTGTTCAACGGCAGCCTCAGTCACAGGACCCCCTCGGCCAGACAGCACCGCAGACAGCTGCCCAGCAGCAGCAGCATCCACATCACAGGCAGGGAACTCCTCTAACACACTGGACAGCTGCCCCAGCACTGGCAGCAGCTGGTCAAAGCTGCTGCCAGCTGCTGCTGCTGCTGCTGGTGCGGTCACAGCACCACCGCCAGTGCTTTCGAGCCCCTTCAAACGATCTACATCCCCCCGTAGCAGCTCGTTTTCAAACCGCAGCAGCTCCAATTCATTACTGCTGCTGTTGTTGGTGTCATCCCCGCCTGCTGCTGCACCAGCCCCGCCTCCAGAAGCTGCAGCGGCTGTTGCTTCTGCAGCTGCCAGAGCCTGCCGCAGCTGCTCCACCTCACCCCTCAGCTGCATTACCACCTGCTCCTGATGCTGAAGCTGCTGCAGCAGCTGTTGCATCTCCTCACCCTGCTGCTGCTGCTGCTGCTGCTGGGCGCCGCTGCCACCACTGCTGTTGCTGCTGTCAGCAGCAGCAGGACCCACCCCGCCAGACCCCTGCAGGGCTTTGGCCAGTTGTGCCCTGAGACGTGTGCTTTCTGACCGCTGCTCCTGCAGCTGCTGCTCTGTCTCGTGTATCTGAGACACCTGCCGCCCCAACCCTGCTGACACAGACTTGAGCCGCTCGTTCTCTGCCTGGAGAGCTGCCAACTCGGCAGCAGCAGCAGCAGTAAAGCTGCCGCCCTCACCACCATCCTCACTGCCAGCACCAGCAGCAGCTGGAGGTGGTTGCACGGCTTCGGCGGCCTGTAGCCTCTGCTGCAGGTCTGACAGCTGCTGCTGCGCCGACTCCAGCTGCACTTGCAGCAGCTGCTTTGCCTCTGCTGCTTCCGCCAACTGACCCTCCATCTGCTGCTGCTGCTGCTCTGTGAGCCTGCTGCTGTTTGTCGAGGCCTCTGCATCACGAGCAGCCACTGCATCAGCCAGCTGCTGCTGCAGGCCCGCTACCAGAGCCTCTTGCTCAGTACAGCGCTGCTGCGCGGCTGCTAACCCTGCAGCAGCAGACACAGACGCAGCTGAAGCATCCTGAGCAGCCTGCAGCTGCTGCTGCAGGTCACTGCAGCGCTGTTGGGCTGCTGCCACCTCCCCAGCAGCAGCATCTTGTGCAGCTTGCAGCTGCAGCAGCAGGTCACCTACCACCCCCTCCTGCTCCTGACAGCGCTGCTGCAGTGCTGTCACCTCCCCTGCTGCTGCTGCTGCTGCCTTCTGCTGCTGCTCGTCGAGCTGCTGCTGTGCTGCAGCTAGCTGTGTCGCCACAACCGCAGCAGCCGCCTCCTGCTCCCGGCACCGCTGCTGCATGGCTGCAAGCTCAGCAGCAGCAGAGGCAGCAGAAGCATCCTCTGCAGCCTGCAGTTGCTGCTCTAGGTCACTACAGCGCTCCTGGAGTGACGCAAGCTCTGCAGCAGCAGTGGTGTGCGCATCCTGCAGCTGCTGCTCCAACTCCTGACAGCGCTCCTGAACAGATGCAAGCTCAGCAGCAGCGGTGCCCCGTGCATCCTGCAGCTGCTGCTCCAAATCAGTGCAGTGCTGCCGTGCCGCTGCCACATCAGCTGCAGCGCATTGTGCGTCCTGCAGCTGCTGCTCCAAATCAGTGCAGCGCTGCTGTGCCGCTGCCACGTCTGCTGCAGCAGACGCTGTCGCACCCTCCTGCTCTGCGCAGCGTTGCTGCACAGCCGCTAGCTCAGCAGCAGCAGCAGACGACGCAGCAGCTGCAGAATTCCGTGCATCCTGCAGCTGCTGCTCCAGATCCCGACAGCGCTGCTGTGCTGCGGCCAGCTCAGCAGCGGCAGCAGCAGCAGCCTGCTCATCTTCGTCCGCTGCTGCTGCGTCTGCCGCATGCAGCTGCTGCTGCAGCGCATTCGCCTCAGCAGCAGCAGACACCACCAACTGCTTTTGTTCCTCTATCGCTGCACGAGCCGCCTCCAGCTGCTGCTGCAGGGACTTTACCTCAGCTTCTGCTGCTGCCGTGGCTGCTGCGGCGGCTTCCAGCAGCTGCTGCTGCGTGGCATGCGCAGCAGAGCCTGCTGCTAGCTCTTCCTGTAGCGCTTCAAGCTGCTGTTCAAGGTGCGCAACCCTTGCCGCTGCTTCCGCTGCGCTGGCATTAGCAGCATCGAGCAGGCGCTGTAGCTCTACTACAGCTGCTGCCTTAGACTCCTGCTCCTGCTCCGGCTGCTGCTGCTGTTGCAGTGCTGCTGCCAGCTGTTGCTCTAGCTCCGATATCCTTACCGTTGCAGCTTCAAACAACCCCCGCACCTCAGCTGCTGTTGCGGTGGCTTCCCGCTGCTGCTGCAAAGCACCCTCTAGCTGCTGCTGCAGGCCTGCCACCCTCGCTGCTGCTTGCGCCTGCTGATCGACCGCTGCCGCCGCTGCTGCCGCCTTTGCTTCCCGCTCATGCTGCAGAGCGGTCTGTGTCTCAGACAGCGCCGACTGCAGCTGTGCCACGTCCGCTGCTGCTGCCAGCGCCGTCTCCGCACCCGAAGACCGCTTCGATGTCCGCAGCTGCTGCTCCAGCCGCTCCCGCAGCTGCTGTATAGTCGCTGTCGCTGCTGTCAGCTGCACCTGTAGGGTATGGGACTCGGTGACCGCAGCAGCAGCTGCCTCCTTGTGGACTTTCACTGCCGCTTGGTGCTCCTGCTCACGCAGCTGCAGCTCTTGATGCTGCTCAGCAAACTGCTGCCGCAACCGCGCCAACTCCCCTGCTGCTGCCGCATCTCCCCCTTCTGCTGCAGCAGCAGGCTCCTCACTACAGTCCCCACCACCCTGCTGTTGCTGCAGCAGCGTGTCAACCTGCTGCTGAAGCTGTAAGACCTGCTGTGCATGCTGCTGTGCTTCAGCTGCCTTCAGAGACAGCTGGTGCTGCAGCTCGCCTGCTGCTGCTGCCCCTGTGTGGCTCCGCAGCACCTCCAGTTCACTCCTAGCAGCCTCTAGCTCCTGCTGCAGTTGGCTGGCAGCACTGGCTCTTGCACTCAAGCTATCTACCTCTGCCTGTGCGGCAGCCAGCTGCTGCTGAAGCTCTTGCAACTCCTGCTGCTGCTGCTGCTGCTGCTGTTGATCGCCCTGTGAGGGCTCCTCACCACCTGGTGACGAGGGGGTTCCTGCTGCTGCTGCTGCTGCTGCTGCTCGGCTTGGTATGCAGCTGACACAGCATCCTGCAGGGCCCTCTGAGCTTCTTGCAGCTGCTGCTGTAGGTCTGCTACGGCAGCTGCATGCGCTGCAGCTGCTTCCGCGGCTGCAGCCTCTGCTGCTGCTGCTGCTTCTGCCTTTGCTGCCTCCAGCTGCTGACTGACAGCCCCTAGCTGCTGCTGGAGTGCTGCTGCTTCTGCTGCCGACCCTGCTGCATCTTCCTTTGCTGCTGAGACTGCCTCTTGGAGCTCCTGCTGCTGCTGCTGTGCTGCTGCTGCTGCATCTGCCGCTGCTGTCTCAGCAGCCGCTAGCTGCTGCTGCAACTCATTCCTGACAGCAGCGGCAGCAGTAGCAGCAGCCGCCAGCAGCTGCTGCAGCTCATCCCTAGCAGCAGCGGCAGCAGCCTCAGAATCTGCCAAGGCCGCCTGGGCGGCAGCCAGAGCTGCTGTGGATGCTGCTGCTTCTGCTGCCGCTGCCGCAGCTGCTTCCTGCTGCTGCTGTAGCTCAGCCCGTGCTGCCTGAAGCTCCTCTGCAGCTGCTGCCAGTGCCGCCTGTGCATCTGACAGTGCCGCCTGCGTGGCGGTGTGCTGCTGCTGCTCCTGAAGCAGGCTGCTGCGTGCGGCATGCAACTCCTCTGCTGCAGCTGCAGCAGCAGCGGCCAGGCCGGCAGCTTCTGCTCCCGCTGATGCCCTCAGCTGCTGTAGCTCAGCATCCGCTGCTGCCTGCTGCTGCTGCAGCTGCTGGACCTCGGACTTCACAGCATCTGCATCTGCTGTTGCTGCTGCCAGTGCTGCTTGCAGCTGCTGCAACTCAGCCTCTGCTGCTGCTCGTGCTGCTTCCGTTGCTGCTGCCGCTGAGCGCAGCTGCTCGGCATCTGCTGCTGCAGCCCGCAGATCCTCAATGCTGGCTGCAGCAGCAGCAGCCTGGGCGGCAGCAGCAGCCAGCTCAGCTTGCGCCTGTGCCAGCTGCTGCTGCAGCGACTCCACCTGCTGCTGCTGTGCCTGGTTTTGGCTGCTGCTGCTGTCTGTTGCCTGCTGCAAGAGCTGCAACTGGCATTCAAGCTCCTGCTGCCGTTCAGACGCGCTCTCAACTGCTGCTGCTGCTGCTGCTGCTGCTTGGTCTCTAAGCTCAGCAAGCTCAGCCGCATGAGCATCCCGCAGCTGCTGCTCCTGCTGCTGCAAGAGCTGCTGCGCCTGCTCCAGCTGCTGCTGCAGCTGCAACACCTGCTCATGTGCTGCTGCTGCTGCTGCTGCTGCTGCTGTTGGCTCGCTGCTGCTGGCCTCCACCTGCCGCAGCTGCTGCTGCAGGTCTGCATGCTGCTGCTGTAGGATGCTGAGCTGTTGCTGTAGGGAGTCCCGCTCCTGCTGCAGCTGCTGCTCAAGCTCGCTGGGGGCTGTTGAGGCAACGGCAGCTGCGGTGGCAGCAGTAGCAGCAGCGACGGCTGCGGATGCTGCTGCCAGCTCCTGCGTCAAATGGGTGTTCTCCTGCGGCACCAGCAGCACCAGCAGCAGCAGCGAAATGTTTTTATACTCAGCATATTGGGGCGCACCAATTACTTGATACCAAGCACATTGGGGGCAAACCACAATCTGCTGCAAGCGCCATTTAACTGCAGCAAGCGCTAAAAGGTGGTGCTTGTGTCGGCTGTACTGCTGCACTGATACTGAAGGGGGAGACTCAATAGAAGCCCCTCACACCAGCACCAGCATTCTGCCAAAGGTCACCATGATACAAGTTGCCCAATTCGCGGCACGTACGGTGGATGGTGTTGCCCAGCAATGAACAAAGCATGTTGTCAAACCCTACAACGTTACCCCTAAACCCTAACCTGCGTCATTCTCTGCTGCCTGCCCCACCCACCTGCTTTGCTGTTGCCAGTTCGTCCCTCAGTCTCTTCACCTCCTTGGCCAGCACTAGCTGGTCACCACGGGCCTTGGAGGACGCAGCAGCCGCAGCAGCAGTCACCTCAGCCAGCTGCGCTGACAGTGAGGCACGCTCCGCTGCTGATGCCTCCTGGGAAGCCTCCAGCTGTGAGGCACAGGGCAGCAGACAGGGAGGGGGGATAGGGGGGGGGTGAGGGAGGGGACCAGATGGGACAGGGCATCAGACAGCGCAAGGCACCAGATAAGATGGGGGGGGGGGGGGCGAGACAGGTGGGGGGGGGGGGGGGGGCAGAAAGGGGGGGGGGGGCGATAGGGGGGGACCAGTTGGGGGAAGAAACCACAGGGCAGGGCACCAGATGGGAGACGCTCTGCTGCTGCAACTGCCGCAATGAACTTGTTCATCATCAAGTCAAGAGGAGCACCCGTACACAGACACAACCAACACCATGCCACCCACCTCCTTCAACCTCTCCTGCAGAGAAGACTCCCCCTCCTCTTGTGCACCAGACCCCTGCTGCTGCTGCTGCTGCTGCCGCAGCTGCTCCAGCTCAGACGCCTGCTCCTGCAACTGCTGCCGCAGCTGCTGCACCTCCTCACGCTGCTGCTGCTGCTGCTCGGCATCCACACCCCCCGAAGCCCCACCTGCTGATGAACGGTAGTCCCTCGACCCAAAAAAGCCAGCACCTTCAGAGGCCTCCTCACCCTCCTGCTGCTGCTGCTGCTGCTGTAGCTGGTGCTCCAGCTCTGCTGCTCGTGCTGCTGCTGCTGCTCGTGCCCGCTCTGCCTCTGCCAGTTGCTCTTCTAGGTCGAGGTACTCCCGTTCACCAGCAGCTGTCGCCTCAGAGAGTGCGCGGCGCAAGCGCGTGGTCTCGGCACGCTCCTGCAAGAAAAGCAGCGCGGGGCGCAAACCTTAGGGGGGCTGGTGGGGGGGGGAGTGGGTGTAGGGGTGGACAGCAGAGGTATACTGTCGTTCACCAGCAGCTGTGGCCTCGGAGAGTGCGCGACGGAGACGCGTTGTCTCAGCGCGCTCCTGGAGGGAGGATGGTGGGGGGTAGGGGGGGGGAGCGCAAGAAGGGTGAGCGAATTTTCAGGGGAGGGGCACGGCCCAACGGAGGCCAGTTGTCTCGGCACAGGGATGGGCGAAACATACTCCCATGCACCAGCGGCTGTTTCTTCGTACAGCGCGCGACGCAAGCGCCTGGTTTCGGCACGCTCCTGCAGGGGAGGGGCGGGAGACGTGTGAGCGGATGATCCAGGCATGTTTGGGGGGGGGGGAGCAGCGCGACGGAGGTGCGTTGTCTCGCCATGCTCCTGGGGCCAGGACGGCGGGGGGGGGGGGGTGCACGAAGGGTGAGCAGGTTGTCAGGAGCGTACTCCCATTCACCAGCCGCTGCGGCCTCGGACATCGTGCAACGAAGGCGCGTTGTCTCAGCACGCGCCTGGAGGGGAAGGGGGGGGGAGCAAGAAAGGCGAGCTTATTACAAGGGAAGGGGGGGCACAAGGGCAACTGCGGTGAGGTGAGCCAGGTGGGAGGGAAGATGAGACAAAGGAAGTGATACACCATGATCAAACAGCTACGCTGCAGACAGATGGCAGCAATGAGGATGAGAGCAGAACACAAGGGGTGGCAAGGTGGAGAAAGGCTCTCCGATATGTCACAGAGCCTTCTCCTCCACCTTGCCACCCCTTGTGTTCTGCTCTCATCCTCAATCTCTATACACGTCAATTAGCTTGCACTGCCACTGGTGCGGGCAAGACTGACAAGTCCCAGTTGTGACACAAACCACCCCGACGCAGCACACAGCTGCCCACACAGGCTATCTACCTGACTGCTAAGCACCCGCTACACTGCTGCTGCTGCCACCTCAATTTCCCCCTGCCCCCGGAGACCAACTCAATACTTGAATCTTACTTAACCCTCCCCCACCCAACCCCTGGGGATCCACTCACCGCCTCCAGCTGTCTGTGCAGCTCCCCACCCTCCAGCTGCTGCCGTGTGGTCAGGAGGGACTCACGCAGGGAGCTGTTGGCTGTCTGAAGGGCATGGACCTGCACACATACACACATGGCATAAAATGTGTTACTGACCAGGCGCAACCAACAACATGATGCCCTTGACACACGCATACCAAGCAACACCAGCTCACACACTCTTGGAACTGCTTGCATGTGATTGGCATGCTTACTACATGCTTGCTTGCATGTGATTGGCATGCTTACTACATGCTAGTTAGGGAAAGTGTGCGGACCACTGGCGGACCTAAGCGGACCCTCAGGCAATGACCGGTGCGGACCTGTGCGGACTCCCTGCCCCCACCATGACTGGCTCATGCCTTAGCACCCCCTCCTCAATGCCCTCACACCCCCCCAGTGCTGGACTGCATTTGGCCGCTCACAGCAGACAGTCACCCAGTAAACCTGACGTGGCACCAAAGCACAAGCAATGATATATGCAGCGCGTTCGATCATTAATTTACAACAGAAACAATACTGCAACTGGTAAGGGGCTATGCGGACGCATAACATCAACGACTGAAGGATCGATCAAACTCGGTGATCACAACAACAACTTCAAGATCAGCCAACGACCAACTTGCACCACAACCTGGCATCTTGCGCCCCCAAAACAATTATTAACAACGTGTTGCCGGCCCACAACCCCTGCTCCTTTGGTTGGCCCTGCCAGCCCTGCTGCCAGCCCTGGCCCTCGCCCGCGGCGGCTGCTGCTCCTGTGCCTCCCCTGCTGCCCCCTCCTCCCCCTCCCCCTGCACCTGCTGCCGGCGCCGCTTGGGCCTGCCGGGCCGTGCAGCACCAGCAGCTGCAGCTGCCTGGCCAGCAGCTGCCAGGCCGCTGCTGCTGTCACTCTCTGCTGCCACCTTGGTGCCCTTCTTCTTGAGGTACTTGGTGAAGTAAGCCGAGGGCTTCATCTTGTACTCCAAGTCCAGCGCTGCTGCTGCATCTGCGTAGCTGGCGATGTCATCGGCACTGTGTGCTGCTGTCAGCTGCTTGGCCCTGCCCTTCACAACTCCCCAGAGCATCCTGTGGTCGCTCCAGCGGCGCTTGTCACACCCCTTGCGCCAGCTGGAGCCTACCTTCTCAAGCTCTATCCGTGTCTGGCTGTAGCCGGGGGCCTGCTCATCAGTGTACCAGCTGGTGTACTGCCGGAAGGTGGAGAAGGCGCTCATTGCAGGCACAGGGCCAGGCTCAGCCACGCTGCTCTCGCCCCCAGCTGCGTCCCCAACAGCAGCAGCAGCAGCAGCAGCAGCAGCAGCACCTGCAGCAGGAGGTATCTGCTGCATGCCTGCCCCAGGTGGCGCTGGCCCCAACATGCCTCCCAAACCCTGACCTCCCTGCTGCTCTGAGAGCTTTCCTACGATGTAATCCCCCAATGCCACCATGACCTGCGCTGAGCGTCCCATGTCTGACCTGTAGCCAAGCGCTGCTGCTGTCGCAGGCAACCTGCTGATGGTGGGCTCCAGGAACCCAAAGGGGTTGCCACTCAGCTGCAGGGCGGGCTGCTGAAGAGCAGCAGCAGCTTGCAAGACAGACTGCTGCTGCTGCTGCTCCTGCTGCAAACCAGCCCGTGCATTGCTGGCCACCTGCTGCTCAAGGCTATTCAGCAGTGCGAGCCCTTCTGGGCCAACATGCGACCGCAGCTGCTGCAGCAAAGCAGCAGTCGCCTGCTGCTGCTGTCCCTGCTGTTCCTGCTGCGGCAGCTGCTGTGGCGGCTGCTGGAAGACGTGTTGCTGCTGCTGCTGCTGCGGCAGCTGCTGAAAGAGCTGCTGCTGTGCATGGAGTGGCCAGCCTGCAGCCGCTGCTGCTGCTGTAGCTGCTGTGGGACCAGGCTGCTGCCAGAGCTGCTGGTTGCCCATGGAATGGCCAGGCTGCAGCCGCGGCTGCTGCTGCTTCAGCTGCTGTGGGACCAGACCTGCACGCCAAGGCTGTGCGGCACACATGCCAGCAATGTGCTGCTGCTGTTGCTGCTCCTCCTCCTCACCCAGCCACCAGCTGTGGGTGTGATCACCAGGGGAGACGGCTGCGCGAGCAGCAAACTGTGAGCGAGGCCTCATCCCCCCTGCCGGTGAGTAAAACATGGGGCTGCTGACCATCTGCTGCTGGTGGCCTGGCTCTTCAACCTCATACATCTGCATGATGTCAGCTGCCTCCTGCCTGCTGTGCTGTGCTGGACCCTGCTGCTGCTGTTGGCGTGGGCGGCGCTGCTGCTGCTGCTGCTGCCGCGGTGGCTGCCGCTGCCGCAACACACGGGCTTGCCCCTCGGGCATGTCTTCTGGCTCCTGCACATGCACAAATGGCATACATGCAGAGGTGATGAGCATTGTCAGCACTTTGCCGGCCCAGGTGTGATTGAAAAGCGGTGATCTTCTCAGGCAGCACAACTGAGTTTGAATAGCTGGTAGGCACGCGCCTGCTGTCTCTGCAGAAGAAACCCGTGTGAAGTGCACTCCCGCTCACCTCGCTTTCTGCTGCCGGCGCCTCCTCACTTGCCCCATCTGCCTCTGCTGCTGCCTCTTCCTCAGCAGCAACAAGCTCCTCCCGCTGCTGCTGCAGTTCTGCCAACTGTGCAGCACTGAGGCCATCTGGGCCACACTTCAGCTGCTGCAGGATAGCAGCCAGTTCCTCTTCTTCAGAGACTGGCTGCTGCTGCCTCTGCTGCTGCAATCCGACCTGGCCATGGCTGCTGCCTGCAGCTGCTGGTGGCGGCTCGCCTGCTGCTGCTGCTGCTGCTGCTGCTGGTGGTGGTGACGACTCGGCGGCTGCAGCCGCAGTCGCCGTAGTGCTGCTGGCCTGCAGCTGCTTCTGTGCCTCTTGACGCAGCTCCAGCAGGCCCTGCTGCAACTGCTGCTGCATGTCTGTGACACCCTGAAGGGCCATGCCCAGCATCTCCTTCTCAGTCACAGGCTTGTCCACCCAAATGGCACCACTGTCCTTGGCCAGCTTGAAGCGCCGCATCTGGTCCCTGGATAATTCACAACACAACAGCAGTGGCAGGAACAGTGGCAAAGCAGCGCACTCCAAAAATTGCAAGCACAGCATGTGTAAACACCATGGGTTGCACGTAGGGGCATGTACAAAGCCTATGGCCCTTACCCCCCCCCCTCCTGCATCTGCTTGTGTGCTGTCAATCTTACCTGACTAGTGCTGCCTGTGGTCCCTTCAGCAGCAGGTTGTAGACAGGGTTGTTGGTGTACTTGGTGGGCCTGTCAGGGTCTGTCACCACCTCCAGGAAGTCCTGCCACACCACGCCTGCCAGGTATGGCAACAGGTCTGCCATGCCCCTTGCTGACACCGGCACTGGCCGCCCAGCGGCATCTGCAGCTGCAATGCTGGCCCTGAAGGCAGCTGCACAGGGCAGCAGCAGGTCGATGATGGGCTGTGGTGTCAGGACCATGAGCGCAGGCCTCCAGTACTGGTCGTAGGGGTGGGCGTGCGGCCAGTTGCCCATGACCAGCAGGGTCGAAGGCTTGAGGGCTGTCAGGAGGTACACCCTTGTCAACGAGTGCAAGCGCCAACCGCCAAAGCGGCAGGTGTCCTAGACACACATACACACGCAAGCAGCAGTAGCAGCAGCAGCAGCAGCAGCAATAGCAGCAGCAGAGTGGCACTTTTGTGTGTGCAGCTGCATCACCAGGGCGTACAACATTATCCTAGCTGAACGAGCATGCAGTATGCATCATAGCTACATGTGTAACAAGAATGCATGTCATGCCCATGTCTTGCCCCTCGCCCACTTGATCCCTCCAGTACCCACCTCCTCAGGCACGCCTGCCTCGTCTGCTTTACGCACAGTGTGGTACCGGGGGGCATGTGTCACCTTCTTGATGCGTATGTCCAGGGCCATGTAGATCTTTGCGAACCGTGCCCTGTGCCCGCCGTACGACAGGCTGCTGCTGAAATCCTTCCTGCCGGGCCAGATCTTCACAGTCAGGAAATCCCGGCTGCAGGGGTCAGGGAACACCTCACCACCCAGTGTGAAGCGGGTCACAAAGTAGCGGCCGAGGGCAGACTGCACATCTAGCAGCGGCTCCTTGTGCCTCAGGCAGCCCTTGGTGGCCAGCTTGCCACCTTGGTTCTTGCCAAAGGTCTGCAGGATGCCGATCACCCAGCAGTGTGCAGGCCCTGAAGACATGCAAGCAATAACAGCAGCAACATGTGTCAGAACCTGTGCCACAGGCTTGCAATCAACAGCGTGGCTGCAGCTAAGCAAAGCAAATCCCTTCTGATGAAAATACGTAATGAAGTTGGCATGCAGTATCTCACCTATGCAGGTGCGCAGCAAGGGTGGTGTGAGCTCACACAGCCGCCGCTCTCGCACGTCATCTCCCCTGCCTGCTGTGAAAGACATGGCTAGCAGCATGCTCAGGTCCCTGGCGTCTATGGCCTTGGGAGAGGCCAGCGAGTGGTCAGCAATCTTCACAAGGTCGTCCCTGCGAATCACAGCACGACAACAAGGGCGTGCACAGGGAAACAGCATAGGTCAGTGGGAGGCATGGGTAGATCTGCCACAGCATCTGCACAGCTGCTTTGGTGCATGCTTTGCGGTGACAACACCACATTGCTGTTGACTGCACAGCTCCAGCATGCACCTCTCCTGCCCTTGAGCACATCTTAATTGGGATGTGGGAAGTGGCTGGCATGAGCGCTTGGAGCTTCATAGCTACAGGTTTGTATGTATGCATGCATGTAGGCATGTATGCAGGTGATGTAACCGTAAGCGCATCACTCACGTGCTGAAGGTGGATGCCAGGGTATTGTCCTGCGGGTCGAGGTGTTGCGGATCAATCTGCCCTGCCTGAAGCTTGCTGCGCGCCTGGCACTGCTTGTACACCTCAGCATACACTTCATATGCCAGCAGGCCGCGCTTGGGCATGATGCTGCCACTGCTGCCGCCCTTTGCACGCAGTTGCAGGCCACGGCCCCTGAACACCGCCTGCAGCATGCTGTGGACCCTCTTGAACATGGCAGTACCTTTGAAGTCTGCTGCCTCCTTGCCCTGCCACATCACAACACAACAACAAACATAAGTGTGTCAGTTGCAGCTGACAAGTGTCCAGGCGCTGCCTTGGCCTGTTGAGTGTACCCCATGCCGCTGTCACACCGGCAGTGCAGGTAAAGAGTTTAAGCCCAACACACACCACTTGACTTCCTCACCTTCAGGCCTGGGTGCCCCTCCAGTATGTACCAGGTCAGGAACCTGGCGGCCAGGTCAGGCCCATCTGAGCCGGACAGGGTTTCGTCAAAGGGGTTCTTGCGTCGCACGGGGGGCTGTCCAGCAGTCATCTGGAACTCGCAGAACGCCTGGAACACAAACAGAGGCACCAAGCGCAAAGTCACTAAGGCGTGCAGCTAATGGCAAGATACATTGATGCAAGACATGCACATGCTTGTGACATGCACTATAGCCAACGGTCGCAAGTGTGGGGAGTGGGTGTGCTGTTCTACTCAGCCGCTGCCATTCTACTCAGCCGCTGCCATGCTGTGGGTGCCTGAGTTTGCGTGCACTCACCACAAGGTGCACGCGGAGGCCCTCATCCTGGCCTGCAGTGTTGTTGTTCCCGGCCAGCCGTCGCTTCTCCACCAGCTGCTTCACCTCTGCTGGTGTGTATCTGCAGCAGTGCCAAGCATCAGGTGTGTTTTGGGTGTGCGTGCTGGCTGGAGGAACAAACACAAACGGAAGTTGTGAAATAGAATCAGCAAAACTGCCTCAACACTTGTAAAGCAGCAACACCATCACTGCCTGTCCCACTTTGCCAACACCACTAACAGACATGGAACCAACAGACATGGCACAGGCTGGCTGTCTGGCTGGCTCATTACCTTGCTGAGGCTTTTGGCTCCCTGCGTTGCTGGTGTGCATCTGCCTCCTGGTCTGACTCCTCCTGGCTGTCCTCCGACTCGTCGTAAAGGCCACCCAGGATGTCGTCAGCAAGCTCACTGTCTGCTGCTGTTGGGTCCCACTCGCCGTCCTCCAGGTCTTCCAGCAGCTCTGGGTCGCTGTCATCATCAAACTGCTGTGCTGCAGCTGCTTTTGGGGCCCTCTTGCGCTTTTGAGGAACGTGTGCATCGTGCTTGGCATCCTGCTCCTGCACCTGTGCTGCTGATGGCTTTGCAGTGCCTGCTTTGCTTGCAGGAGCTTGTTTGCCTTTGCTGCCCCGACCCATGACAATCTTAAGGGTCTACATTAGCACGTAGAAGCGGGTAACCGAGCTGATATCGTCTCCACAGATTGAACGTGCTGTTGTGATGGAGGTTATGATGGGACTCTAGGTGCCAGTTCACAACGATACGCGACGATACAGTGCACAAAGGAAAGCCTCAACATAGAAGGATAACATACGCAGCGCTGCAGCGTTCTCGTTACCCTCACAGGCATGTAACCTGCAAGTAACCGTTTTTGAAACTGTGCGGACTTTGACTAGGTCCGCATGGGTCCGCCAGCCCATTGACCAAGGTCCGCACTTCGCACTATAAGTACTAGTTACTCAGGTAATCCCTGTGCTGACACTGTGCTGACACACCTTGCTGCCCTTGCTGCCCCTGTGATTGGTTGAACTATACCTGTACACCGCCGTCGGCCAGCCCCTCCCAACAAAAAACCATGCAACCCTTACCTCTGCCACAGCTGCTGCCAGGTCGTCCCCTGCCTGCCGCACCCTCCTGGCCAGCACATCCACCAGACGCCTCACATCACCCCGCTGCTCAAGCTTCAGCCCCAGACGCATGGCAGCAGCGCCCCCGCCGCCGCCGTCGCCATTGCTGCCGCCACTGCTGCCAGCCGCCGCTGCCGCAGCCGGCGGCGGCTGTGCTGAGGTGTTGATGGGGGGTTGCTGCAGCCCTGCAGGGGCCTGCAATGTGCCCCAAAGGTCTAGGGATGTTGGAGAGGCTTGCCCTTCCAACCCTCCGCCAGACAACCCACCACCTCCTGCTCCCTGGTGGTGAAACTGCTGCTGCTGCTGCTGCTGCTGCTGGTGCTGCTCGTGGTATCCCTCCCAGTCCCCTAGCTCTGAAGAGGCAGCTGACTGGGGTGCAGGGGTGTACCCTCCTAAGTAAAGTTGAGACCCGTGCGAGGCACCACCACCCAGACCAGCCGCTGTGGCAGCACCTGCTGCTGCTGCCAGTGCGGCGCTGCTGCTGCTGCTGCTGGGTGGGGCTGGGGGTGCCGGGCTGCTTGCTGCTGTATAAGGGGAGGCTGGGGGCAGGGGGCTGGCCCGTCCGCTGCCTAGGGGAGTGGTGCCCTGCGTTGCAGCGGTGCTGGTGCGCCTGTGAGGGCACGCGGGGAGCGGCCAGGCAAACGGAAGACGGCGGCAGCAGTCACATCAGCAACCCCCAGTTCGTATGAGGCAATGCACAAAGCTGGCTAGCTGGGCTGGTCGCTGTTGCGACGCCATTGTAAAACAGACTATACATTGTCACTTTCCAGGCACAGCTGGGTTGCTTGCACTGCCACCTGCTGTACGAGACGCACCAACCAGCCACTGCTATTCATGGCTCGGCAGGGAAACTGAACACCTTTGCAGCACTATGTGCATTCTGCACACACCTGTGCTGTTGGGCACGGGCCATGGCCTTGTCAAACTCCAGGAACTGGCGCAGGACATGGCTGCGGGCCAACTCAGGCTTGCCAATGACAGCCCACAGCCACTTCTCCAGCTCACCACGCCGCCTGTGGGCAGCAGCAGCAATGGCAACATGGCAACTGGATGGGCAAAAGACAGATGCCCCGTGCTGGGCTTGAACCAGCGACCCCTGCGTTATTAGCACAGTGCTCTAACCAACTGAGCTAACAGGGCTGATTGATGCCAAGCAAATCGGCGGACCATCTATGAACGGCAAAATGCAAAAAAAATGCAGTCTCCAAGCTTTTGATGGTGGGGTTTGTCCGAATCCGTGGCTGGGTTCAGTTGCAACGTAGTTGCTTGAGAAACCCGTGTAACACCTTCATTCGGTTTGTCCGAACGGCCCCCTTCCGTGCTGGTTGTGTCCATCCGTGGCTGGGTTCAGTTGCAACGTAGTTGCTTGAGAAACCCGTGTAACACCTTCATTCATTCATTCGGTTTGTCCGAACCCTTCCGTACTGGTTGTGTCCATCCGTGGCTGGGTTCAGTTGCAACGTAGTTGCTTGAGAAACCCGTGTAACACCTTCATTCATTTGGTTTGTCCGAACGGCCCTCTTCCGTGCTGGTTGTGTCCATCCGTGGCTGGGTTCAGTTGCAACGTAGTTGCTTGAGAAACCCGTGTAACACCTTCATTCATTCATTCGGTTTGTCCGAACGGCCCCCTTCCGTGCTGGTTGTGTCCATCCGTGGCTGGGTTCAGTTGCAACGTAGTTGCTTGAGAAACCCGTGTAACACCTTCATTCATTCATATGGTGGGGATGTAACACCTTCATTCATTATGGTGGGGATTGAGGGGCAGTTGCGAGCTCACCGGGTGGGCGACGCCCCCCCTTGGTTGGCTGCTGACCGCGGCCTGCAGTGTGCAGCTTTGTGGATGGGGGTGAAACCTCATCCCCGGTTGCATCATATTGTGTGGGACATGGTGTGTCTGGCTGGCATCGGTGCTGTTGACTTCGGCCGCAGAGTGGCGTGGGCTGTGGCAGCAGAAGGTCCTGCGTTGCCTCTGCTGACGGTAGAGCGCATTGCAGGGCGTGCTGCTGTTGGGGAGTTTTGGCGCGTCTTGGCTGACTTTGCGGTTTCTGCAATCATCCCTAAGCGCGCGCAGGGGCTTGCGCTCACACAGCAGCCTTTCATTGCATGGCATGTGGTGCTGTCAGGAGGCAACGGTTTGCGGGTAGTTAGGCATTGAGCTTCTGCATGTGGTGACATGTGAGTTGCTGGCTGCTGTGTGACTTCTATCCTGCTGGCTTGTGAACAGTGCAGCGACTGGTGGTGTCGGTGAAGTTGCCCCCACGTGCGCCCACTGCAACATGTGGGAGTGTTTTGTGGCTCGCAGCTGTGTGTTCGCTGTTTTCTGTTCCGTCCGCCCTTTCTTGTCGCAACCCTGCAGGTGCGAGAAGCAGTGCCGTTGGCGCCATTCAGTCCTTCCAGTGTATTATATCTCTGTGTTCGCAATCTGGAAGCACACTGAGTGTGCGTGACAAGCTTTTGATGGTGGGGTTTGTCCGAACGGCCCCCTTCCGTGCTGGTTGTGTCCATCCGTGGCTGGGTTCAGTTGCAACGTAGTTGCTTGAGAAACCCGTGTAACACCTTCATTCATTCATTCATTATGGTGGGGTTGCTGGCTGCTGTGTGACTTCTATCCTGCTGGCTTGTGAACAGTGCAGCGACTGGTGGTGTCGGTGAAATTGCCCCCACGTGCGCCCACTGCAACATGTGGGAGTGTTTTGTGGCTCGCAGCTGTGTGTTCGCTGTTTTCTGTTCCGTCCGCCCTTTCTTGTCGCAACCCTGCAGGTGCGAGAAGCAGTGCCGTTGGCGCCATTCAGTCCTTCCAGTGTATTATATCTCTGTGTTCGCAATCTGGAAGCACACTGAGTGTGCGTGACAAGCTTTTGATGGTGGGGTTTGTCCGAACGGCCCCCTTCCGTGCTGGTTGTGTCCATCCGTGGCTGGGTTCAGTTGCAACGTAGTTGCTTGAGAAACCCGTGTAACACCTTCATTCATTCATATGGTGGGGTTACCCGTGTAACACCTTCATTCATTCATTCATATGGTGGGGTTTGTCCGAACGGCCCCCTTCCGTGCTGGTTGTGTCCATCCGTGGCTGGGTTCAGTTGCAACGTAGTTGCTTGAGAAACCCGTGTAACACCTTCATTCATTCATTACTAGAAAATACTAAATAAAGTGTATTATATCTCTGTGTTCGCAATCTGGAAGCACACTGAGTGTGCGTGACAAGCTTTTGATGGTGGGGTTTGTCCGAACGGCCCCCTTCCGTGCTGGTTGTGTCCATCCGTGGCTGGGTTCAGTTGCAACGTAGTTGCTTGAGAAACCCGTGTAACACCTTCATTCATTCATACTAGAAAGACGTAGTTGCTTTTCAGTCCTTCCAGTGTATTATATCTCTGTGTTCGCAATCTGGAAGCACACTGAGTGTGCGTGACAAGCTTTTGATGGTGGGGTTTGTCCGAACGGCCCCCTTCCGTGCTGGTTGTGTCCATCCGTGGCTGGGTTCAGTTGCAACGTAGTTGCTTGAGAAACCCGTGTAACACCTTCATTACTAGGTTTGTCCACGTGCGCCCACTGCAACATGTGGGAGTGTTTTGTGGCTCGCAGCTGTGTGTTCGCTGTTTTCTGTTCCGTCCGCCCTTTCTTGTCGCAACCCTGCAGGTGCGAGAAGCAGTGCCGTTGGCGCCATTCAGTCCTTCCAGTGTATTATATCTCTGTGTTCGCAATCTGGAAGCACACTGAGTGTGCGTGACAAGCTTTTGATGGTGGGGTTTGTCCGAACGGCCCCCTTCCGTGCTGGTTGTGTCCATCCGTGGCTGGGTTCAGTTGCAACGTAGTTGCTTGAGAAACCCGTGTAACACCTTCATTCATTCTACTAGGTTTGTCCGAACGGCCCCCTTCCGTGCTGGTTGTGTCCATCCGTGGCTGGGTTCAGTTGCAACGTAGTTGCTTGAGAAACCCGTGTAACACCTCATTCATTCATTACTACTACTACTACTAGGCCGCAAATCCGGAAAAAAGCCCTCGGAACGTAATTGTAATATGTCATAGACTTTCTGGGCATGCAAGCCGACAGCGTGGCGGTCGTGCGCGCCGGGCGAGCAAGTTGCAGCAGGATCGATGGGTTGCTGCCAGGGCTGTGTGCTTACCAGCCGCACACGAGATGAGGAAAAGGTTGTGAAAGGCCCCTACATGGCAACCTAATGGCAGCTTCTGTGCCTAGTGGCCAATTGGCCCGTGTACCAGCCATGTGGCATCAACCCCCTACATCAAGCTGCCCCCCCCTACACACACATGTGCCGACCCAACCCCAGCACCCCTGCAGCTGCACTCTGTAAACCTGCAGCAGCCCTCTGTACACACAGGCTGACCATGACAAGACTTGCCCCTCCCCCCTCCATCGTGTCACATGTCCTGCCATGCTCACACTTCACCCCCCCCCCCCCCCACACACACACACAAACACACCACAACGCGCACGCCCAACAAACACCTCCCCAACAACCCAAACCCCTGGTTGCTCCGATGCAACCTGGGCCAGCCACTCCCACCCACCCCCTAGTCCCCCCCCTCCAAACCACCTCCTAGTCCCCCCCCCCCAAAAATCATCATCACCTGTCCTGCAGCTCCTTGTGCTGTGCTGGTCCTCCCAGTGCCGCCAGCGTATGCTTAGGAGGGACATTCAGCTCAGGAGACTTGAACGATTCAGGAAACTGGACCTTCAGCTGCGCGCAGTGCCACCACAGCATGAACGCACAATGCGAGGGGGGGGTGTCAGACAAAGCATGACACAGCACATGGCCCCAACATACCACCGATAGTTCCTCAAGACAACGGTCAGTGGCTGATGTTAGGCGAATGCCTTATGAGCGGAGCAACAGCTTGACTGCTGCTGCTGTGACACGCCTGCTGCTCTGAGGGATTGGTCGGCAGCTTAAGGTCTGGATTGACAGACCCCAATGTAACACAAATCATCATCATCATCTGAGGGGGCCAACAGCGCCAGCACCGCCTACCCATCCACCCAGACACAAGCAACAGCAACACACTACAGTCTCGGTCTCAATTCACAGAGTCTTACAGTTCTCACAGCAGCAGCATTCTAGACCACTGCAGCAATCAGTGGTCCCCTGGACCGGAGGGAGATGGCAGAGATGCACCGACATCAGACAAGTATCAGGTGAAACAATTCCATTATGATAAACACGTTTACCAATATGTGCGTGTCGGAACGCACTTTACAAGCCTGTCGTCATGACATGCACTTGATGGTTGTATCTCATGTGTTTAACACAAGCAACAGCACCCACTGCCTGCAGCTGCTGAGGAACCAGCGGTCTCCACCCTCCCTAAAAGTACGCAAGCACACCCCCGTTTGGCACATCGACTGTGTGTCCCCAGCCCCTGGATTCGCTTGTCACAGCCGATTGCGTGTTCACCGCATGTAACACTTCTTTTTATGTCACAGCTGCTCTGTATGACCCCCAGACTGGATCGCCCCAGGGCCGACTACACCAACTGACTTGCTGCGGCGTTGCTGTGGTGAACCGCCATATGGTACACGCACAAACGTCGTTGTGCAGGCTCTACAACAGCATCCTGCACTACCCCCCCCCCCTGCACCATCCTGGCTTGACAGCAAGCCCACAGCTGGCTTGTCACACACCCTGCTGAAGCCGCATGTATGTACTGTCATGTATCCCAACTGCTCAACACAGCACACAAAGGTGCCGCAGCTGCTGTGCATGCTCAGTGACATCATCCTGCAGATGTGTGCCATGCATGCGCTGCAACAGCGCAGCTGTTGGCACAGCTGCCTGCGTGCTCCTTGCAACATGCTTTGTGTCAGAGTATCAGTCTGCAGGAAACAGCGCACCTCTGCATGCAGCTGCCTGAACTGAGAGTAGCGCCTCAGCACAAAGAAGGGAGGCTTAGTGCTCAAGTCCAGGGAATCTGGTGACTGCAGCAGCACGTTGACACGATACAACTGGCAGCACACAGCACAGGAAAAGGCAGGAACAACATCGTCAAACAACCAACCTAAAGGGCTGGATCAGTAAGCGCTCCTGCACAGTACAGAGCCTAGCTTCATGTGTTGGGGCAACGGGACACAGCGTGTGTTGTGGTGCTGCAGGGCTGCTGCATCAACGTAAGCACACGTGATACTGTGCTATCAGCAATGTCTGCAGCATGCCATGAACTGCGTGGTCCAAGACATGCGATAAGCAGAACCACCACGCACAGGACCCCTACAACAAGGACAGCATGAAAACCTTGAGAGCCCTCCGACACGATCAGACAAAGCAAGAGGCCACCTGTCAGGTTTTGATCCACCCCTGGATGCCACTTACAGCCACAGGCTCTCCCCCATTTGTGTCCTTGCCCAGGATCCAGAGTGGAATGTTGCAGGTGTACCGCCAGTTGTGCCCCATGCCGACTGGTGCACAGCGTTGAAGTTCCTACTGCGGTTATCTCATTGCAACCATGGGGCCTGCAGACGTGAGCTGGAAGCGTTGGAGGAGTAGTCACCGAGTATGATGACAGAAGGACAGACAACCAAACCAAACGTCCCCGACATGGTTCAGCACTGCACTTGAGGTCTTTCCTGAGTGATCCACCACTCAGCTTGAGTCGTGCTTTCGATAGACCCTGATCTCGGTCACTTGCCAAGGTTGTTCCACTTTGCTGCTACGGTCACCTATGGGCCGCAGTTAAACTTGGATTATACTCTTAGAAGCTTTCACATGGCACCTCGCACCAGCAGGGGCCCACTGTTGTGCTCCACCACATCCAGCCTGGTGCTGCTGTGCTTGGGATTGGCCATCATTGCAGTAGGCATCATACTCCCGGGGCAGGTTCACAACAAGCTTCAAGATGGGGTGAGAACCATTGGGAGGCTGCACCACCCTGCATGCACATACACAACCACTGCCAAGCCTGAGTAGGGTTGCTGACATCAGCAGCTGTAGGGCCACATCGAAGTACCTTCAACATTGGCACATTGGCACCTGCAGATTCGCGACTCTGTCATTTGGACACCAAGCTCACCTCCGGACACTGATGGTGAGAACAAAACTCCTTCCAGCCCCAACCAGGGACTCTGACCCTGACCCAGCACGTGCAACTGTGCACTGTGACACCACTGTGTCTCCAGCAGCAGCTTTTCAGTGGCAGGGATACAACACACAGACACCAAATTGGTGCCTGCTGGTATCACAGCATCCCTCAACCACCCAGCAGCATGTTTGCCCTGTTGGTGCCGCTGGGCCTTCATGCTTGCACCTCCGACCCCCCCCCCCCCCCCCCACACACACACACACACCACCTCACCTCCTGCCCTGCAGCCCGTTTCCGGAGCCAGGCAGATGCAGACGCCAGTGCCCCTGTCGACCTGTTCAACGTGTGGATGTTCAACATCACCAATGTGGACGAGGTCAGGGCTGGAGGGCTGCCCAAGCTGGTGGGTGCCACACCCTGCAGCCTGCATGCAGCTGAAATGCCTGCAGCTGAGCAGAGCAGCGCCCATGGCCGCTTTGGCTCGGCAACGGTATCAAAAAGCAAGCCTGGCCAGAACCCGCCATGAAGCCTTCGCCAACAACTTCAGGCGCTGGTCCATCAAGCTGAGGCTGCTCCCGGCCTGCCAGTGTTCAGTATTTTTGTACTTGCAGTTTGACCACCACTATCTCCCTTGCAATGGTGCAGTGTTGGAAAACGTCTATCCCGTATGAACAGCGTGCAACTCGCATGCTTTTCCTGTGTGAAGCACCACTGTTGTCCAGCATTTCAGGTGAAGCAGCTGCACACTATGGCTCAGACATCTCCCGTGCCCTCACAGTGTGCGCACTGCTGTTTGACGTGCTGTGCTGTGCTATGCTGTGCTGTGTTCAGGAGCAAGTAGGGCCGTACGTGCACCGTGTGTATCATGAGAAGCTGGATGTGCTGTGGGATGCCGAGGGGCGAGTCTACTACAAGGTACGACCTGCCTTGTGTTTCAACACAGCTCAACTCTCTCATCTGCTTGTACTCAGCAGCGGAAACATCGCTGTTCTGGTGTGTAAGGCAGAACCGCAGTTGGTGTCCCAAGCAGCATGTTGGCAAGCAGCATGCTGGCAAGGGGGGTGGGGAGTGCTAGACGTTTACAGCAGTTCTCAGCAGAGGATAGGAGCGGCATGCGTCTGGAAATTTTACACCAATGCATGCAGGCGTGTGCGCCCACCTGTATGCGTGCGACCCTGCCTGCTGGATGTACAGCCACACCCCTGGCCCCACTGCAGTCCCCTGTGATGCTGTTCGCCTGCCTTGCAGTTACTGTCACACGTCACACATGTCGCTCTTTCATGAGTTCCTGTCGGATGAGTTGCCGTTGCATGTGTTGCTGCGCTGTGCTGTGCTGTTGTTGTGCTGTGCTGTGCTGTGCTGTGCTGTGCTGTGCTGTGCTGTGCTGTGCAGGACTACACCCACTTCCACCTTGACACCAACCTGACAAAGGTGGATGTGACTGCCAACATCACCACCTTCAACCTGGCACTGCTGGGTGTGCTGGCCAACCTGCATGGCACTGTGGCACCTGAGTACAGGCCCTTCCTGGACGTGCTGCTGCAGGCAATATCAAGGTGTGATGGTGAAGCGCGGAGGGGGGGGGGGGAAGAGGGGGGGGGGGCAAATTCGAGCGCATGTTGATCAAGAATGGCGCAGTAGTGAATTGGTTCACTTCATGCACGTGCTGCTGCAGGCCATAGCAAGGTGTGAATGGGTTTGGAAAGGAGGGGGGGGCGTCAAGGAGTGGGTAGGCATTCAGTCCTCGCATCTTGACTGGTGTAGAATGGGGCAGCATTGATTGTTGGTTCACTGTGCTCCATGGTTGGCTGCAGCTGCTGGTGGAGTCAACTTGGGATGGGGCAAGTCGATACAGCAGTGGGTGTAGGGGCTCGCGGCTGAGCCCCCTCTCACAGTAACAGAACAGTCACTCCCGGCGCTCACCCTTCACTGCCGCCGCTCGCCCCCCCCCCCCCCCCGGGGGGGGCCCCCGCCTGCAGCTACGCCAGCACTGCTGCTGTGGGTTAGGAGTTCACGTCTGTTGTAGCCCCCCCCCCCCCCCCAATAAAAATGGGCAGTCATTACGCCCACCCTTCACTGCCGCCACGCCCCCCCCCCTATGCAGCTACACCAGCAGTGCTGGGATGGCTGGCGTGTTCACCTCCCGCCCCGCCCTGGACCTGCTGTGGGGCTATGAGGACACACTGCTGCAGCTGCTGGTCACACTGCTGCCACCAGGCTCACTGGCAGACGGGTCCAAGGTGTGTTTACTATGTAGGTGCAGACATATATGTGCATACATGTGTGGCACAGCTATCGAACTGTGGCGTTCACAGTTGTCCTGGTCAAACTTGGTCGTGAACAATGTTGACAGCGCTTCTGTCCATTGTTCAGCAGAGGTGTCCGCTGGAGCTGCAGGCGTGTCAGGTCAGGTCTTTGGTCACCTTGTCAGTACGAAGTGATGTGTGGCTTTGGGTGCCGCTTGTCGGAGGCGTCCCTAGCGCAAACTGTGGCCGTGGTCAGCCTGTGCCTGCAGGGTGTAGCGTTCCTACTCCACAATCAGCCGGCAGAGGCTGACCACGGCCTCAGTTTGCGCCTGGATGCCCTTAGCGAGTCTGACATGCATTGCCGCAGCTTCTTAGACGTTTGTCTAAAGTGCAGGACTGTACGTCATCAACAAGCCACAATTGCATTACCCCAAGTGATGGTCTGGCGGTATGCTCCCAGCGCACATTGCCACAGCCAGTTTCCATTCATAGCCATTGTCTGGGGGCTACCCAAAGCGGTGAAACCCTGTTGATCAACTACACGCTGTGGCAATCATGGCACTAGAGGTGCCCCAGCCAAGTCAAGCCTACTGTATGTACGGCTGCCGTGCCTGTGATGTCATGACGTCATGACGTAATAGCGTTGACGTCATCTATTTTGGCTGCGATGCAGGTGCGCCTGTTGAAGAATGCATCCAGTGTGGAGGAGGCCCGCTCACGCAAGCCCCTCACCGTCAACACCGGGAGCAAGGACCCACAACACATATGGAATGTGAGCACCCACCTGTGCCTACCCCATATCAGTTTCTTGAGTCATCACGGTGGTGGTGCAACCAGAGGGGCTGCCTTGGCCAGTTTCGGCTCACCTGTTCTGTCAGCGTGCAGCCTGCGCTAGAGCCCCACAATGTTGTCACGCGGTGTTCACCTGGCAGCATGGCGTGCCACTTTGTTCCTGCCTAGCGGCTGCTCAATCTTCGCCTTCTTTGTACATGCAATGAGCGTCTCACTAGAGCACTGGCCTGACCTGCCTCTGCAACCCTCCCACTGTGCTGTCCTCGTTTCCGCCCCCCACCCCCCACCCCCCAAGGTTCCAGCCCAACTCCCCTGCCCTGCCTTTGGTTGTGCCTGATATATTCAGATCTTGGATCTGAGTGACAAGGGCCGTATCCCAATGACCTCATGACCCTACAGGGCGGTTCCGTAGCTACAAAGCTGCACTGCTCCGTGTTGACTGCACCTCCCTCCCGTGTTCCTTGCTGTGCCTAGATCGAAGCTGACCAGGACCGCACAACAGTCACCTCATGGCCTTGTGACTCTGAAATCGTCCATGGCTCTGACGCCAGTCAGTTTCAGCCCGGCCTGACAGCCGACAGCCCTGTGGAGGTGTGGATCGCAGACCTGTTCCAGGCCAAGCGCCTGGTGGTGAACAGCAGTGTGGATCTAGCCGGAGTGAAGCTCCTGCGCTATTGGCTGGTGAGTGCCTTAGGGTTTCAGCGGTTCAGGGTTAAAGTCAGTTTGGGGGGTGGCTGTTACAAGTAAATACTTTCACCGCCAAGCGGTACTCTCTACAAGCGGCACTCTCTACAAGCGGTTCAGGGTTCAAGTTGATTTGGCACCATGTATGGCTGGGGTATCGATAGGGAGGGGTTCAGAGCTAGGGGGATTGCAGTGTCGGGGAACAACCAGCAGGGATCGGAGTTCCTGTGCACTGGCGAGGGCTACCCCGCCTGCTAGGGTTTTAGTGGGGGATGCAGGTCTGTGTGGCGCAGCAATCACTTGAAAGCAGCAAAGGGTCTCGCCCAGTGCTCAGGTCTGTGGCCTCGGGACGTTTTACATGGGCTCTATTCCAGGACACCATCATGCACCGGGGCATCCGATTTACCAACATTTGCATGCGGCTTCACACACTTAGCTCACTCCACAGCCTGCTGATGTGATCCTGCGTGACAACAGGCACATCAGTATACCAACACCCACCCATGCTCCCTCCCTCACCGCAGGACCCAGCCCAGGCTGAGCCCAACCCCTGCCGCAACCAGGAGGTGCGGGGGTTAATGAACATCACCACACCACAGGCTGCGGGGTTCAGCGGCGGTGGCGGCACGGTGGCTGGGCCCTACGTGTTTGTGAGCATGCCCATGTTCTGTGGCGCTGACGAGGCCTTGGCTGCAGATGCGGGGCTCACATGCGACATGGACAAGCACATGACCTGGGTGGATGTGGAGCCTATCACAGGTAGGTGAACTGGCGGGGGGGGGGGGGGGGGGGATATGTTCAGTCGTCACAGTGCGATAGTCACTAGTGCGTTGGGTGCTAAATAGTGAAGCAGTGCAGGACGATAGGACCTGCAGCGTGGCAGACGGTATTGCATTTAGGTATCGACAGCATTGTAAACCCTTCCCAACATGAGCCGCGCATGAGCAGCTTTCACTGGCTCTCTTCGTTGTGCCCTGCATTTGCCACCCTCAGGGTGCAAGGCATCACCAAGCAAGAGTATGCAATCCTCTCGCTCGTCCACTCAACAGTGTCCACAACCCCCCTCCTGCACCCCCACACACCTCCCAACCCGCTGCCCCCCCCCCCTTGTCCACCCCCCCCCCCCTCCCCCCCCGCCCAGGCATCACCATGCGTGTGTTCAAGCGCCTGATGATGAGCTCGCGTGTTGGTGAGCTGGCCAGTGTGCTGGACCCCTCAGTGCGCCACAACCTGACCATACCCATGTTCTGGGCGGAAGAGTCAGTGGCCGTGACACCACAGCTGGCTGGGCAGTTCAAGGACAGGGTGTACAGGTGAGGGGGGGGGGGGTGCAGGCCTGCAACGGGGCTTTATGCAGGTGTCGTGTGGGCTGTGTGTCTGATTCGCTGATGAGCGACTGGTTGTGTGATGCGGTTGTACACAAACAGTGTGAACATGTGTGTCGCTTGTTTGTTGACGTGCGGGGTCAAAGTCTCCAGGCTGTGGCATGTGGTTGGGGTTGTCTGCGTATGAACACTTGCGGGCATGCATTGATACTGTGATGCAAGCATATTGACAGTACCGCATGTGTTCAATATCAGCAGCACAGCGAGTGTGCATTGAGCGATACTGCGATGCAATGATCTGTGTTGGCACCCCAGTCGGATCTTGATTTTGTGTCTGCCCTGAAACCCTCACTATCCTGTGTGTGATTGTCGTGCATGCAGGGCGGTGTGGGTGGTGCAGCACCTTGGCAAGCTGTGCTGGATCAGCGGCGGTTTGACACTGCTGCTGGGCATCATACTAGCAGTACTACGGTCGAGCTGGCAGCTGATCCAGACAAGTGGCCAGGCAGGAGCGAATCTGTGCTGGCAGCAGCAGCAAGGATGTTCAGAGCCAGCAGCACGGCTGGCGGCCTTGTGGCAGCAGAGGGTGGTGCTGCTGGTGGTGAAGCGGGGCCGAGTAGAGGTGGTGGTGCGGTGGAGGGGGAGGAGGAAGGGATACGAGCACCGTTGTTGCGAGGTCAATCACCAGGACCTGGTCAACCGGAGATTGTGGAGGCGTGACAGCGCGGGGGGGGGGGGGGGGGGGGGGGGGGGGGGGAGTTTGCACAGTTGTACAGAAGTTGTGATGTTATGGGTGAGAGGTGGAGATGCCACCAATTGGTATTCTTGTGGGGATTTATCCAGATGTTCAGCAATGCAAGTACTGGATCGCATAATGCAGCGTTAACGCTTCGCCCTTGCGCTTGTGGCTACACCCTCGTGAGGCTGACTTGACTTGTTAGGACTGTGATGTTGTGATGCATGTGTGCACACCAGATACCACATTTGATGTTCTGTAACGCGTATGTGCATGTCAGGTCTGTGTCTGTGGATTGTTCAAGCACCAACCCAGGGTCCAGCTACCAAAACCACCTTGTACGAGCTGTACACTCCCATCTGTCAGTAAAGGACGTCGACAAGTAATGTTGTGGACACCCCTCCTCTCCTTGATCCTTCTCGTGCTGCTCGTGTCTCTCCCCTTGCCACGTCGATCTTTGGACGCCGAGCCACGGCTAGCCTTACAGTGAACACGCAACTCCACCACATTCGTCGCATTGTTGCAACAACAGCGCCATGCAGCAGCCGGGGCAGCTGCTGGATGCAGATGACCTGTTCTCTGATCTGATAGGCTCATCGGTTCTGAAGAGCTCCAGCTTAAAGGCAGCAGCTCCCCAGCCCATGCAGCATGGCAGTTCAGGTCCAAGCAGCAACACTCAGCCTGTGAGGATCAGCTCCAGCGGCCATGCAGGCCCCAAGGAGCCTGTGCTGCCTGAGCCAGACCTGCTGGATACTGCCCTTGCCCAGCCCAACAGCAATGGGTCTGGCAGTGCACAGCAGCAGCAGGGCAGCGGTATCAGCAAAGAGGAGCTGAAGGAGGCTGTAACAGAAGTAGTGCAGGGCGTCGTGGACGCTTCCCTGTCCAAGTTTGTGCGTAGCTTGCGTACAGTGTTGGAGGACATGGGCAGGCGCATAGACGCGACAGGCAACGCAGCAAACACGCTCAAGGAGTCCGTGGACCAGCTCCGGGAGGACTACGAGTCGCAGGCAGGCAACATGCACGCTCGGTTCACTGCCGTTGACCTCGCGGTCAAAGAGGTTGAGCGTGGGGTGCAGTCCCTGCGCGATAAGCAGGAGCTAGTGGAGGCACAGGCCATGCTGGCCAAGCTGTCCACTCCCAAGGACGCGCCAGAGCAGCAGCAGCAGAGTAAGGCCAGTGCCAGCACAGAAGCAGCAAAGGCAGAACCCGCAGTCACACCCACAGCAGCTTCAGCTCCTGCAGTGCTGGCCCCCGCAGCTTCAGCGCCCCCTGCTGCTGCTGTTGCAGCCCCACCAGCAGCTGCGCCTGTGATGGCACCACCCGCGCTGCCGCAGTCTGCGCCCCCAGCAGCTGCAGTTGCAGCAGCACCCCCTGGCGCATACGCACCAGCAGCAGCAGCGCCACCCCCGGCGCCACCAGCAGCAGCAGCAGGCGTGCCTTGTGCACCACCCATGGCGCCAGGGCCACCGCCCCCACCCCAGCAGCAGCAGGGGCAGTATGGGCCGCCCCCTCCTGCGCCCTATGCAGGCGGCCCTCTCGGGCCCCCACCCCCCGGGCCCCCTGCATACCAGCAGCCGCCGCCCATGCCAGTGCAGCAGCCGGTCAGCAGCAGCTACATGCAGGTGAGACATGCAGGATTCATTAAGGGGCGTGTTTGCTGTGTACTGTGGTCAAAACGGTCAGCCCTGGCTGCATCCCGCCGTATGCTGTGTTGGTCCCTTCACTTCTGGCCTGAGTTCACATGTTAGCAAGGTGCAGCAGACGCACACATCAATTGCTGCAGCACGACTTTAAGCACCTCAGCACAGCACAGAATAAGACACATATACTGTCACTGTAATTGCTGCAGTGCTTGCTCCTACTTCACCCCATGACCCCACCTGCTGTCCTCTGCTTTTCCCCCCTTGCTGTCCCCCCGCCCCTGCTGCCTGCAGATGCCCCCAGGGCCCCCTGCCCCGCAGATGCAGCAGCAGCAGCAGCCCATGGGCCCACCCCCTATGGCTGGCCCACCCCCTCCTGCAGGGTATGGGCCTGGGCCGGGACCTGGCCCACACCACATGGGGCCACCACCACCAGGGGCAGGGCCCCCTGCACCCAGCATGTATGGGCCCCCTCCAGGGCACATGCAGGTGCGTCATGACGTACGCAAAGTCTGTGCTCCTCACACTGTTAGTCCGATATGTCACATGGACACCCTTTCCCGCGGTGTATGTGTGGACACAGTGAGGTACAGCAGCATAGAGCTTCAACTGCAGGCTGCAGTTGAGGGTTGTGCTTGGCTACCTGCTTCCTTTCAGTGGGGCAAGCAGGAGTGACACTGGGCTTAAGGGCTGAGCGTGTGGCAGTTGCCAGTCAGGCATGCTGTCAAGCAAGCTCTGCAACACTGGCACTCCAAGCTTGCATGTCAAAACTGTCTGGTGCTGCCAAGCATTGTATTTGGATGCTGGATGTCTATCGGTCTCTACTGTCCAGTGATTTGTATGCATCGCCTTGTCCAAGTAGGGTGCCCTGCAGCAGCTGACATAAACCCGAAGGTTGACACACCTGTCATTTTCTTACCTGTCACGGCTCTCAGGTGATGCTACCTCACCACCACCCTATTACACAGTACAAACTGTAAACAGTACTGCTTTGCTGCCCTTTGCCTCTGCAGGGTGGCGGTGGGCCCCAGTACCCCTCAGCGCCCTCGGGTGCCTACCCACCCCCCTTCAGGACACCCTCAGGACCACCACCACACGTGAGTGTCATCAGTTATGTTTCCAGCTCATGAATTACTTTGAGATCATCACATGACTTACCGTAGCTGTGGAAAATATTCAGATGCATTGACTCTATATATTGCTACCCTTGCGCACAGCTGCCATGCAGCTAAAGCCCTTCACTGAGCAAGTCATGTGTTGCATTGCAGCCACATCTTTGCACAGGTCTGCTTTGAGTCAGCCATAGGATGTTTCACATTGGGCGGGGTTTGTGCCTTGGCGGACTTTCAGCAGGTGATGATGTTGACATTGCTGGGTGGCGAGGCAGGCAGAGGGGGTTTGGTTTGCTGCATTGCTTGTTGTCAGGTCAGCAGTGCGCTTGATGTGCAGCATGGCACGGTACAGTGAGTGGATAATTGCTTTCTGCAACCACCAACATGCCCAAAGGTACACTCAAGACATAGGTCGGCCAGCTCTGTCTTGCGGTGTGTATGCTGCTGTGCTTCCTGGCTGTGCAGGGGGTTAGGCCTGGCGGCATGAGCGGCGGTGGTGGTGGTGGTGGTGGTGGCGGCGGCGGTGGTGGTGGTCCCCCTCAGACCAGCATGTTGCCGCTGGACAGGATTGTGAGCGACATTGTCGCAATGGGCTTCAGCCATGGACAGGTGTGTGTGTGGGGGGGGGGGTCTGTGTGGGTGGGTGGGGGGGTGGTTCGGGGTGGGGGGGCAGGGGTGTGTTGGTGTGTGCACCGTGGGTGTAATTCAATGCAACAGGCGGGTCTGATCTGAGGAGGATTGCAGATGGCAAGTTGGCAGGGAGGCTTGAATGCTTGTATAGCTCCGCGCTGTCATCACAGCGCCCAGTTATCGAGCAATCATGCAATCCTGCCACCTGACTATCACATCAACCCACAAGATCAACATCACCTTCACTCAGCTTTGTTGGCACCAATAGGGCGTTGCCTCACTTGCATGGGTGCACTCTTGGACTACTTGTGGGGCCAACTGATGCAGTCAGTGGAGGCGGGGGCCACATGTCAAGATAACCACACCTTGATCACCATGGATTAGGGACTCCAGTAGGCATGGAGCAGCAGCAGTACGGTCACAGCCATTGTCAGGCCCTTGAAAGAGCTCTGTTCTGGATTTGCTGCAGAAGCCCTTCAAGGGCTTGGCACTGGCCGTGATTGTGCTGGTGCACACCTGCTGTGGGTGGCAGGGCCTGAGGGGTGGAGACAGGGGTCATGCAGGGTCTGCATTTTGATGTGCTGATGGTGCAGGGCTGTTTCTTGCACTGTGCGATCTATCAGAGATCATGCAGCGCACACCTATGTATGACTGCCACAGGGTGATTGCATGGCATGGTGTGCTGTGCTGTGCTGTGTGTTTGCTGGGCACCTTCTTGCACAGGACAGGAGGATGAGACAGGCTTACGCACATCAGCAACCCAATCGTGTACCTGCTGTGCCCTCTTGTATGAGAGAGTGTGTGTATGTTGGGGATGGGGGGGGGGGTGTAAGACACATGGACTAGGAGGGTGTACAAGGCCGAAGAGTGTCTATTATCGCATCCACTCAAAGCATAGGTGTGATGCAGCCTGATCATCAGACCCTGCACTTTTCACAACCTATGTGCGGGACGGGGGGGGGGGGGGGGGGGGGCATATGCAAGGTCTTATTTGGGTACGTGCGTGGGGTACCTTTCGGTGTGGCAGACGGGCGTGATGTCAATTGAGAACTGCAGTCCGCAAGTTGGCAGGAGACTTCGTTGCTTGGTTGAGTTGGCAGGAGACTTCGGTGCTTGGTTGAGTGAAATTCCGACCGTGCCCAGATGTTAGGCAGCAATAGCCCGTCACCTGAGTGCTACACTAAACAATGAGAATGAGAACGTCATGGTTGCAGCTGTGGTGGCAACAATAGGGGCGTTCTGATCGTGGCATTGCCTCACATGTATAGCTGCACTCTTGGACTACTTGTGGGGCCTGAACTGAAGTGCTATCAGTGGAGGCAGCGAGCATACGTTCTCGCGGCCGCCTTTCGAACTTCAATCAGGGACAGCAGGCCATGCAGCAGCAGCAGCACGGTCACACCCATTGTCATGTATTTCTTTCTATGTCTTTATTTAGGGTCTGCTGACAGGGAACAGAACAGCCAGTGGTACGGGGTGCAGGCACCGTAAGGTCTTTGCACACATCAGCAGCCCAGTCACATACCTGCTGCGCCCTTGTACATATGTACAGTCAATGAAGCCGGATCAGACGGCCATGCGCATGCGTACAAGCTAATTACATGCATGTGTGTGCTGTTGTTGTGTTTGTAATTGTGCTGTGTGCTGTGCAGGTGATGGGTGTGGTGCGCCAGCTGCAGTCCAGTGGTCAGCCCCTGGAGATGAATGTTATCATCGACAAGGTCATGGCGCAGTCACGCTGAAGCAGCAGCACAGTAGGGCGCAGTGCCTTATACAACGGTGCAGTCACGCTGAAGCAGCAGCACATGGCTAGGGCGCAGTGGCTTATGCACTGTTGCAGTCAGTTATTGTGGCAGGCAGCAGTTGCTGTCGGGGACTGCAGCTGCGGTTGGTGGAGGTGTGACTGCTGCTGTGCAGGTGCAGGCGGCTGTTCTGGTAGCAGCTGCTGTAGGGTTTCGTCAGCTTTGGTCTGCGTGTTGGTCTGCGCGTCAGGATGGTACCATCATGTGCAGTGAGCCTGCTACATTGTGGATGTCTTGTGTGCAGCAGTGGCTGCAGACAGGGTACTGTCTGCGGCACATGTTGTAGTCTCAGCACCACTGTTGGAGTTGGTGCGGCACATGTGGTGGGTGATGCCCTGCTTGTTTGGGTGTCAATGCAACCGTCAGCTCCATGTCTGTTCTGGCAGTGCTGTGCTGTGCTGTGACCCCCAGTCTGGATTGTGTGCTCTGTGTTGGCCGAGGTAGTCAGCAGCATGTTGGCGTTGCTTCTGTTGCCTTGCCTTGTCTGTGCTTGACATCAGCTCATAGTCAGTTTGCTAGCAGGAACACCTTACTCAACAGAAAAGTTTGACACTGTGAGGGTTCAAACTCAGTGACAATCGTTTAGACCCTGGCTTTGAATACTTCTACCACCACTACTATCAAACTGGGCCAGGGCCGCCTGACCGCCTTTTCTGGAGCCATACACCCCTGTGTGCAGAGTCATGGAGCATACACTCAATTGCAACCCCAGTATTGGCAGTAGCTGTGTGCTGCACCCCCGATATGGACACGCTACTTGCAGACCTCACCGAGAGCCAACTTGTGTGGCGACAGTGCATCGGTACAGCACCGTTGATGAATCGCCAAGGGGGCGCTGAACCGCCTGTCACGCCCCTTGCAGCAGGAGGGTAAATAAGGGAAGCAGTTCGTCAACAGCATTTGACGCTCGCAACACTGACAGCCCCCCCCACCCACCCACCCCACCACCACACACACACACACACCCCATAGTATGGCTTCAGATGCTCGACTTTGATCCTGTGACACTCACAATAATTAGTGGGAGGGGCAAGATTCGAATCTGCGGCGTTACTGGGGTGTGTGAGGTGTTGTAGTAAGATCGCAGAGGCTGAAGCTGTCGTGTCTGTCAACGATAAGATTCGAATCTGCGGCGTTATTGGGGTGTGTGAGGTGTCTGTTGTGTTGGGGATCTGGCCCGCAGTGCAACCAACTGGTCCGTTGCTTCCTGAGGGACGTCCACAACGCTGCAGTGACATGTGTGGGTTCAAATCAAAGCAAATATGAGTTGCACCTGTAGCTATGACCGCCAATAGGTCATGCCAGCAATACCCCGACAGCACGGAGACAGCACAACAATGTAGAAGGATCAACATACCGAGTACCACAACAGAGCACCCGGACGCAGTCATGTGGGTGAACACCAACCCTGGAATCCCCCAGCATATTGTACAAGTGCACCAGATCCACAACCTTCTGAACTGCGGGGCAGGAACATCCGTGGAGGTTTTTGCCCACACTACGACGATGGGTGGCACACTGCAGCAGCGGGTGCTAGTGGCTGGCAGGGTTGTGCACGCCACACACTATTTGCTGTTGGGTCGGTGTAGCCCGGGCTGCCACAATGCACAGGCGCAAACACGGCCAGTGTCAGGGTTGCGTTCAAGGAATGACGGTATAGCATGAGGTCAAGGAATGCCGGCACGGGCGGTGCCGTGGCTGCGATGCAGCGGGCGCGCCTGGGGCCTTGCCTAGTGTCGCTGCTCCCAGCCAGGTGTGATCCCCGTCAGAAGCCGGCGTGTTCCTCTTGCTCCCCGTCGCTGCTGTCGTCGTCGGCGCCGGCGTCCGGCAGCACCGGCTGGTCCTGCGTTGCGACGGGCTGGGGGCCGGGCTGCAGGGCCGCCTGCCCGTTGGCCGGCAGCAGCTGGGCTTGCTGAAGCTGCAGCTGCAGCTGCAGGTCACGCTGCTGCACGGCTTGCTTGATGGCCTGTTGCTGGCGCTCCCAGGCGGCGAAGCCGGCCTCGCTGACGGGCACGAAGTGGCGAGGGTGCAGCTCGCCCAGCACCCGCACGTTCGCGCGCTTGGTCGCCCTGCTGAGCATGACGTACACGATGGCGGGCGAGAAGGCGCTGCGCACGTGCAGGATGACCTTGCCGGTGAGGGTGGCGCCCTGGCAGCGGTGGGCGGTCATGGCGTACGCCAGCAGCAGCGGGAAGGTGCGCTTGGTGTAGGCGCGGCCGTCCCGGTGGGTGGTGGACACCTTGGAGCGGCTGACGGTGACGATGTTGCCGGTCGTGTCCAGCCGCACCTTGAGTTTGTCGACCCACGGCTGGGCGTGGTCGCCGGGCATGTTGGCGGGCCAGGCGTTGGCCAGGATGACGGCCGTGATGGTGCCCAGGGCGCTGTTGGTGCTGCCGGCGGCCTTGTTGACGGTGGCGTTGAAGATGACCCTCGCGCCGACGGCGACGTGCGAGAGCTGGTGGAAGTGCGGGGCGTTGAGCCAGGCCTTTGCCTTCTTCGCGTGCGCCTCGCCGGCAGACATGGCGTCGTGCTGCATGGCCACCTCGTGCAGCACCTGGCCTTGGACGTCGCCGTAGCGCTGGTGCCACAGCACGGCTGTCATGTTGTGGCGGCGGACGTCTCTGTTGTGGGTGCACAGGACAGTTGCCGTCGCGTCCATCTCCTGCCACAGCCTGCCGGCGGGCACGTAGCAGGCGCCCAGGACTTGCTGCAGCCGCTGCGCCGTCGGCGCCGCATCCCTGACCTCGTTGAGGAACTCTGCGAACTGCACGTCCTCGGCCTGCCTGTACACCTGGCTGAGGCGGAGGTGCCGGCCTTGGCTGAACTCGGGGCTGCGGAGGAGGTGGCAGTGGGGGCAGAGCCCGGGCTGCTCGTCCTGCAGCGACACGCCGCGCAGGCGGCGGCTGCCGTGTCTGCAGACCTGTCAGGCCCTGCAAGCAGGTGTATGCAACTCAGGCAACAGCAAGCAGCTAGCTGGGCAGCAGCTTCCAGACCCACACAGCAGCGACTGCAAACACCAACACCATTCAGTGCAACAGAAACTGCAACATGCCTGCTGACATGAAGAAGCAGTGGGCAATAGTGGACGTAAACATCGGTATGGGCAGCTGCCACTGTGCGTTTGTGTGACTGTAAAGGCACCAATGCTTCTAAATATGCACACACTATGGGCAACAGCACGAGCGACGCTGGTGACTGCTGTTCGGACTATTCCAAGGTTTTCTTGGGGCAGCGCCAAGGTTGGCTTGGGACAACGAACCTTGGCCGATCGTGGAACAGGAAGCACGCCTGTTTGACAGCGGTCCACCAGACAGGCAGGCCACCCGCGTTCTCGCAAGCGTGCGCAACAGCTCAAGTTTCACTGTGTCCATCTAGTCATTTTGCACCACCATAATGTCCAGCCGTGCAAAGATGACCGACTTGGAGGAGGTGTTGAGGGGTGCGCTGGCCATATACCAGCGCCCCGGTGGTGTCAAGCGCGTCAACCTGAGCGACAGGCAGGAGTGGTTCCTGATGAAAGCCGGCGTCAGCCGGGAAACTCTGGAGGCCAAGGTAAGGACGAGGTGCTGTGCAGTGCTGGTGTGTGCTGGTAGCCAACGGAATCCATCGATGTTGCTGCCACCATCGATCGATCTCTGACAGGACTGTGCTGCTGGGGTCCGGTGTGTGCTTGCAGCGCAAGGAAGGGCGCGCTGAGTTCAACAAGTGGTACGACGACGTCAGGCAGGAAGCCGCAAAGTGCCTGGCTGAGCACGAGGACGCATGCGAGTACGTGGCTATGGTGCTGCCCGGGGGTGTGAAGGTGGGTGTCTGTGGGCAACAGCAGGTTGGCCCCCACTGGTCGTTGCCCGCAGGCACCTGTCGTGAACAAGGCAGAACCGTTATCCGATGAGCTGCATCCTGGTTGCTTGAGTTACGTACTTGCCAGCTGGGCCGACCTGCAGCGCAGCAGTGTTGCTAGCTGGCGCGAATTCGGCATGCATGCTTGCAGTCGTTGCAGTGTATTTGTGTTGCAGGAATGTAGTTGTTGCAATGTGTGTGCGTTGCTGAGGAGTCCGTGCCTGCACCTGCTGTTTGCTGCTGCCGTTGTTGTTCCTGTCGCTGTACTTGCCCCGTCCCGCACTGTGCAGGTCTGCCAAGCAGCACAATTGCTGCGCGCCGGCTTCCCGCTGATCAGCTTCAACTCCTTCACCTATCTGGAGGCAGCAGCTACCCTGTGGGCCTACAGGACGGGACCCAAGTCCATGCGCAGGGACCTCGCTGATGTGATGGACCTCGTCGACCCTGAGCCCGCCAAGAAGAAGGCCCGCAAGTAGTGTCGACAGTCTGCACGGCAGCTGGGGCAGCAGCTGCTGGATGGTGTGGATGCTGTCCGTGTCGCATGAGGCAGCAGGCGATTGTTTCTTGGCATCTGTATCTATTGTGCATGCAGCTGGGGCAGCAGCTGGCTTGGCTGGGACAGGGAGGGCGCTGGTGTGCTGTACCTGACTGTCCATTCCTGCACTTGACGCCTTGGTTGAGGATGGATTATGTACATGCTTGTATGTTATGTAGCACGTTGCTGTGCAGTTGGTGCAGTCCTTATGTTTGCAAACATGGCATTGCACCAGCAACATATGCCATCACCATATGGGCAGGCATGTCAGCAAATTTGCAGGTTGCTGGAAGTCGTCAGCCTGTTCGGAACATTTGAACTATCACCTGAACAGCAACACCATGGTCATGTACAGCGCTTCTTGCACAACGTCACCAGTGTGCATGCCATATTATGTTGCAGTGCCGGCAAGACTGTCGGCAAATGTGCGGTTTGCTGGTAGTCCTCAACACACCAAATGCACCATGCACCTGAACAGCAACATGGCCTTCAACAGAGTCACTTCCCAGACATCACCTGTGTGTGGATTGCCTTGTGTCCAAACATGCCTGGCACCATCAGCAGTTGCCATCAAGTGCATGCAATGTCATGTTGTGCAACATAGCAGTGTGGAACAGAATGTCAGCTGCTGTGCAGGTTGCTAGTAGTCCACAACACGCTATGTAACCTATGCACATGAACAACAAGTCCATGGTCTTGCCCAGCAGCATTACCCACAGCAGGCACCTGCCATCGACGGGCTGCGGTAACCCAGCGTGCACGGTGCCTTACCGCGACTTTGCCGGTGCCAAACAACAGGTTTGAAATTCCTGCAATACAAGCGCACCTACACACGCGAGGCAGCAACAGCAGCTTGTGCCACAGCACCGGCGATCGACGGATGTTCACCTGTCCCCCGGCGCCGACCTGGCCTATTCGCAGGCAAAGTGGCATCAAACAGCGTCTATTATGCTGCGGTACTTATTGGTGTGCACCGTCGGCCTTGCCGAGGCCGAAAAAATAAAACCATGTTCAACCGTTTGGGATAAGACGTGAAAGTTAAATCTTGCAAAGAACGTGTAGGACCCAGCAGACGTGGTGCACACCAACACAGCTTCTTCTGTCACTGTACAGCGACACTTGTACACTGACGCATGTGTACCGTACTGGGTGGTTCAGCACGAGCGAGAACCTCGGATTGCGCAAGCAGGTTCAAAGCAATCATACAGCACACCAATAACACAAATTCAAATGGGTGAGGTCCCAATCACTCAGGAGGTGAACAGTTGTCCGCACAACCGTCCCCGACGCAGCGGCCACCTGTCGCCAACGCCAACACAAACATTAGAAAGTACACGCTTTTAGCCTGTTCAAATATCAAATTACAATGCACTTATCGATGATCTTGCTGTTCGTCGTCGTCGCAGCAGCTGCCGCTCCTCCTCTTGGGGCAGGTCTGCTGCCAGTTGCTGAAGATTCCTTGCAGCTGCCTCTCAGGGCAGTGGGACAGCTCTCAAATGGCTGCACAGGCTACCTGATCGGCCCATGCCATGTAAGACTACCAGCCAAAAGTCATTGTAGTCAACGCGGTTCACAATGCACAGATCCAAGGCAGCGACTGGTTGATATGTGCTGCTCCAGCTCAGTTGCTGACATTGCTGCTATGCAGGTTATGACAGTCGCTCACTGCGTGTACGAGCCCTGGCGTGACATATGGTGGCAGGGCCTCGACTTCCACCCTGGCAGGAACCTTGCTGCCAAGGGTGTGGGGCCCTCTCCCATGGGCTCCGCACCAAAAGCAGATGTGCGCCTTCACCCCAACTGGACATCAACCTTAGCAGCATCAGCCTCTGATGCAGCAATCATCATCACCAGCAAACCCATTGGCAGGACAGTGGGCTGGTTCCGGCACAAACCACCCTCCTACATTGCTGATATGCAGCAGGGAAAGGAGGCCAAGGGGTTAGGGGCGGCGGTAGCTGACCAGCAGCTGACGCTGCACATAGCTGGGTACCCGGATAACCAGTCCAATGGCAGCATGTGGCAGCAGTGCTGCAGTGCGCTGGACTGGCAGTTTCAAGGCAACCTGCTGTGGCACGACTGCTATGCAAGGTGGGTACGCTGCAGTGCTCTGCCAGAGCAATGGGCCATTGGTCCATGCACGGTTCAACCGTGGTTGAACCACACCATCACAAGTGAACATATGAATACGTTGAGTGTTGAAGGTAGTTGCACTCGCAGTTGGTGCAGCAATGCAATGGAGGTGTATTGCCAGCAGCACAGCAGCTGTTGTACTTGCTAGCATCTGAGTGTCTGTCACACAACCTGTTCTTGAACAGCCGTCCTTCAACAGCTGCTGCCCCTTTCCCCGGGAACATCAGTGATGTGTGGGCTGTTTGTTCTCCTCTGCAACAGGGGTGGCAACAGTGGGAGTCCTGTCTGGGTGGTTTGGCCCAAGCAACAGCAAGCCCTCAACAGCTCAGGCACACAGTCAGCCCCCTCCTGGGAGCAGTTCCAAGCAGTAGGCGTGCATTCATCGTCCCTCAAGTTTCCAAGGGATAGCCAGATCGGTGTGTATGCAGAAGAGCTGTACGCGAAAGGCATCGCAAACGAGCAGGGGCGGCAGGCAGCTGCTGCGGCAGCAGCGGCGGCTGGGCGGCGTGGGCCTCCTTCTTGCTCTGCTGCCACCAGCAGCTTGTCAGCAGCAGTACCAGCAGCAGCAGCAACACGAGCAGCAACGGCAGCAGCAGTGCCAGCAGCAGCAGCAGCACCAGCAGCAGCGACAAGAGCAGCGGCGGCAGCAGCAGTGCCTGCAGGCAGAAGACACAGGGCCCTGCTTGCAGGTGCCGGTGGAAGGGAGGCGGATGGCGAGCATACGCTGTTGCCTGTGGCAGTGCCCTTTACCGGGGACACGTACAAATGGGTTGAGCAGGTTTTGCAGGAGTTTGAGCGTTGCCCTGGGGAGTAGCTGAGCTGTAAGTGGCAAACACTGTTTCTCTTGGGGAGATTATGGGTAGGGGTAGGTGGGGATGGGTTGAGGAAAGTTGGGGCTGTAACTGGAGTGTCGGCGGGTGCAGGGCGGAAGAGTGCAATCAGCCATATCAACCGTATGCAGAGTTTCACCTGAGTCTTGTTGCCCAGCCCCGTAGCACTGAGGCGCACATTCCTTGCGCACGCAGTCCGCATGACACGTCGCGTGCTGCTGGAGGCTGTTTCCCAGTAGGCGCAGCGCTGCAGCAGTGAACAACCTGTGCATGCTGCCCTGTGTTCAAGACAGAACAATGAAAGTGCCTTTGACCTGGACACGTTGTGCCAAGAACACAACATGCACTCCCACATCATGAGCAATCAACCAGTCAGCTGATGCCCGGGCCCCCCTCCCTCGTGGGGCACTGGCCCCACACCTGCACACACACTGGCGCACCACAGCCAAGCAGAAGTTGCACCAAAACCCGCTCCACAGCAAGCACATTCACCAGTGCCCCTGAAGTTGCAATGGAGTTGGTAAGTCAACGCGGGTGAGTCAACATTTGACCGCCCTAGCAACCCTAGTCATCGCAAGGCCGCACGAGGGGCTATCTTGGCGCTCTGTCTGCTCCAAAGTAGTGGCTTCCGCCAGTCAGTCCAATCCGCGTGTGTGAAGAATGCTGTCTCGTGCGTTCGCTGCAGGCACCACACTGGAGCCTCCAGACCGCTCGAAATCGTCCGCAAATAGCGTTCTGTTTCAGTCTGACTACGCTTTCCCTTGCCTATTGAACCCAGAGCAGGACCTGGAGCAAGAACAGGATGCAGGAGATGACACAGCAGCAGGGCGGGACCAAGACGATCCTTTTGACGGTTGGGATGGGCTGGAAGATGATATCAGCAGCCTGCGCATGGCGTCCAACACGCAGAGATACGCAGCAGCTGGCCCAGAGCAGCACAGGCTGGTGAGTGCAGGTGTCACCTGCCAGCCTGGCACCTCAGCAACACTGTTGCATGCGCTGTGTCAGGCTCTGCATGTGTAAAGTGTATGCACGATTGCCTTGAATGTCCCTTTCACAAGGCCTCGTGGCCATGGGCATGCTTTCCTGCTTCGGTGGCCGCTGAAAGAACAGGGTTCCCGGGGGCCCACTTCCCCCGGGCCAACGGTTGGCCGCCAACCTCGGCTGGGACCAACCCCAGTAGGGTCAAGACACAGTGCATAGTGTGTGCGAAGCATCACCAAACAGATGAAGACACGCTACATCTCTCGTTTAATCCGAGATGCAGCCCTCAATTAAATTTTTATGGCGCCCGTGTCTGTTGCGGCACTGCAGGTGGACTATGACATCCACCCCCAGCACAGAAAGGATGGGAAGGAGGCACTACCAGCCTCACTGGTGAGCACACCAGTTACTGTCAAGGGCTGGTATGTACATGTACATGTGTACAGTATGCAACATGTACAGTATGTAACAGGCTGGTACATGTACAGTATGTAACACTGTAGTGAGTTGCATTTTGTTGCGCTGCACAGTGTAGTCCCGACGTAGTCCCTAACTACAGGCCACACTGGTCAGAAAACAGCATGCAGCAACCCCAGCATGCAGCAACAGCTTGATGGCAAACCAGCACAATGCCACTCTTGTACTGTGTGCTGCATTGCACATGAAGGGCAATACAAGTTGCCTGCTTGCAAAGTCTTCAAGATTTTCCTATTCTTCCTTGCTGCCCTGCTGGCTTGGCTTATGCTGCTGCCATGCTTTTGTGCAGCCCACCACCTCAGGCTTCAGGAACAACTTCATCACCGCTGCAGTGATTGGCAGCCTGCCTGCAGGGTTGACTCATGTTGAGAGGGCTAACCTGGCCATGCTGGGTGCTTCACCAGCAGCAGCACGACTGCAGGAGCTGCCCATGGTGGGTGGATCAGGGTGGGGTTGGGGGAGGTAGTAATAACGAATTTAAAGAGGAGAGTGAAGAGAATGGAGGGTGCGGCGAGATGATGCCAGCATGGGGCATGCCAAATTCTCAGAAGCAACTGCTGCTGGCTACATCACCAGCAGCAGCACGTCTGCAGGAGCAACCCTTGGTGGGTGGGTCTCACTGAGAGTCTGAGTCAGACTCTGAGAGGGGGGGTAGAGGTGGTGGTGCGGGGTGGGAGTGAGTGAAGGGAAGGGAGGGTGTGACAAAATGTTGCCTGAATGTAGCATGCAAAAAAAAACTAGGCCACAGCAGCAGCAGCAGCAGCAGCAGCAGCAGCAGCTGCAGCACGCCTGCAGGAGTTAGTCATGGTGATGGTTGTGGAGGATCACTGGGGGATGGATGAAACTGTTGTGAAATCGGCCCAGTAAGCTTGCCGTCAACAAGGGTTTAGAAGTGCTGGATGTTGCACCATGCAAATGCAACATGTTAGTCAACACCATGTTGGTGTCAACAACATGGTGTTGACCAGCACGTTTTTTTGCATGGTGCAACATCTTGCATTCCCACCATGTTGTTGTCAGCAAGTACTGCCTGCGGAACTGCCACCAGCTTCAGCACTAGCAACAGCACCAGCAACGCATTCCCTGCAGTGTGCAATGCATGCATTATATGGTTACGCAACCATACTGGCAGCTTGACCTAGCGCTAGCAGAGCCCATGAACAGCACTGGCATATCTCAGATGCACGTTTAAATTTTTTGTAATATATTTGAACTTTTTCATTATTTTGACAATGCAGGCATGCAGCTTGTGCTCAGCGTACAACAGGGAGTACGGATAGCTGATTGTGCTTGCTTTCACGCAACAGCACACTGTTAGTCAGCAAGTGCTGCAGGCCACAGTTGTTGCAAGTCAGGTTTAGGGTCAGGAATCAAAGGGTTGGGTTTGGAGAACCCTATACCCTAAAACCCTAGCCAAATCTGCAACCCCCCCCCCCCATCCCACCATGGCTTTGTTGGAAATACAGCATCCCAACTGCTGCTCGACCCAGTGCCGTGTGTGGCTGCATGTGCTGCAGGCTCGTGCCAACAGCCGCTCCCGTGAGGGTAGCAGGTTGAGGCGTGGTGTGCTGAGGGGTGCTGTGGTGGCTTTCATCACTGCAGGATACAGCGGCAAGAGGTACGAGGGAAGGAGCAGCGCAAGGATAGACCTACCTCGGCCTAGGGCAGCTCAGCTCAACCCGCACATTTGTCTCTGGCACCTAGGTTTAGGGTTTAGGGTTACCTGATGATTAGTGTGAGGGGATCTCGTAAGATGCATGGCACTGCAACCGCCACATTGGGGCTGATGATAGTGCTGGAGCGACACTTGGGCCTTCTATGGCACACCTGACCCCACCTACCAGCAGATCTGCCTGAAAAGGATGGGATTTGTCTGCCCCCTCCGCCCAAATCAAAGTGCACTGGCAGCTCAGCTAGTGTCTGGGCTGTTTGCTGTTGAGCCTGTAGGACGTAATTGTTTGGTTAGCCAACGCCGCATCTGAATTAACCATGATGTTGGCGTGCTGCGCTGTGCTGTGCTGTGGCATGTCATGCGTGCAGGTTTGTGTTTGAGAAGGCCAGGGAGCTGGGAGTGCGCACAATCATCCTGGACGGACCCGACAAGTAAGGGGGAAGCGGAAGGGAAAACGTCTTGATGCAATTTGCGTAGTGCTTGGGAGGTCCTACATCAGGCATCAGAATCAATGAGTGATTGCATAGTCAGCAATTGGGGGGGGGGGAAGGGGGGGCCTGCTGTGCCTACAGGATTTGGATGCGCACCTGTCTCCCTCAAGACACACTCCCCAATGCTGTGCGCTGCACACCTTGAAACTGCTGCTTCACACTGTTGCTCCACACTGCTGCTGCTGCAGCTGGTCCCAGACGCTGGTTGATGAGGGTCTGGCTGAGCAGTTCATCCCCCTCGACTTTGCTGAGGCAGCAACTGTGCTGGACAGGGCCATGCAGGTGGGGGGGGGGACAGCGCAGATGGAGGATACAGGGGGGGGGGATGGTGTGGTGCTGGGAGAGGGCTGTGGCCGTAGGGGGGTGGGAGCGGGAGCCAGTGGGATTGTGGTGTGCCCTCCCCAGTGGGGAGGGGGCCATGGAGCAGGGGGTGCGGGGTGCAGGTGGGCCTGCGGCAGGGAAGGGATCAAGGGCTGTGGGGACCGCCGGGGGGGGGGGGGGGGGGGAGAGGGTGGGGGGGGGGGGGTGGAGGGGGGGGGTTGGAGGGTGGGTACATGGTGGGAGTAGGGTCACACCAGCATCCCGTTCAGCCGTATGGAATTGCGCCAATGAGTGCCAGCCAGCACTTCGCCACAAACATGGGACAGGCAGGGGCAGTCTTGCCAATTGTGCTATGATTGCCAATTGATGCTATCATTCCTGTTGGCTGCTGCTGCTGCTGCTGCTGCTGCTGTTTCAGGCCCTGCTGAAGGTCCGTGAGGACATTGGTCTCGACTGTGTGACCACATTCAACGAGTTTGCAGTGCCACTTGTGGCTCGGCTGGCTGAGAGGCTGGGCCTCCCAGGTAGGGTTCAGGAGTTGGGTTTTAGGGTTTGGGGCTGAGAGTTTAGGGTTGAAAATTTAATGGCTTACCTGACCCCATAGGCTCGGCTGCTGACGGGCTGGGCCTCCCAGGTGAGGGCAGGTCCTCTGATACTACTACTGACTACTACTGACTACTACTGACTACTACTGACTACTACTGACTACTACTGACTACTACTGACTGCTACTGACTACTACTACTACTAAACTGGGTCAGGGCCACGCCTGACCGCCCTTTCTGGAGCCAAACTAGGCTTGTCGGGCATAATCCACAGATAAGGGCCACAAAGCCTATGGTTTAGTGATACACTAGTGCGCAGCACCCTGGCTGCTCGCTCCAATCACTCCAGACACAATGCTGCAGTATGCGTTGGCCTGATTGACACATGGGGCCGAGCCTCGGTATGCGGCATACTGCTACCATTCATGACAGTACAGTGTAAAGATGGGTCAGAGCGGGGCCTGCATGTTGATTTCATAGACACCGCAGCAGTGAGTCATAATAGGGTTCATGAGTGGCTTGCCAAGCGTCTTGCTGATGCTGCTGTCTGTTGTGTGCCTTGCCCTGCAGGCAACCCCCCCTCAGCATGTGACAGGGCGCGCGACAAGGCGGCAACACGGCGGCTGATGGCTGCAGCAGGGCTGCCGTCACCTAAGTACACTACCATAGAAGGTACACTCGCTACGCACACAATTCCATTATGATAAGCCTCTCAGGGTCGGACCCTTATGTGCATGTCGGAACGCACTTTTTCAGACTTGCTCTGTCACCATCATCAATGTCGTGATGCTCCTGTATGTACATGCTTGATGCAACTCATGTGTTTGACACCCAGGGGCAGCTACGATTTCTCTGCATCTGTTGCATGATGCAGTGCAAGCATGCTAGATGACCGGTGGCGCATGATACATTCTGCATTCTATACTATCAAGTTGATAGTATCAAGCCTTGGTCAACCACACCGCACTCTGTGAGCAGGGTGTGGCTGCCTGCCTGCACACACACACAATTCATAGTTGTCTGGTCAAGTGAGCATCTTACGACTCCCCCCCCCTCTAACCCTACCTGCTTGTCTCCCTCCTTTCTGCTTCCTCCCCCCCCCCCCACTCCCCCCCCCCCCCAGGTCCTGGTGACATTGAGTCTGCTGCTGCGCTGGTAGGCTTCCCTGCCGTGATCAAGCCCATTGCTGCTGCTGCCTCCATGGGTGTGGTGCGGGTGGACAGCCTGCAGGAGCTGAGGACAAGGTGGCGGCCACACAGAAACAGATGGACAGCCTATACCTGGACGAACACGTGAGGCTGGAAATTGGTGTAGCAGGAGTAACTATGGCCCAGCTGCTCTTCCGCTCAGAAGCTGCTTTCGTGGCAGTGAAGCAAGCTGCTTACCCCTCAATTGCAGCATTGGCGGCAGCACCCATCCCCACCCCCTCGCACAGATGGGCAGCCTCCACCTGGACAAACACGTGCACATGGGACTGTGAGCGCATGGTTCACGGCAACTGCTCCTGAATGCCTTAGCAACATTTATGCAGTAATGCAGGAACGTTTTGACTACAAACCTTTAGAACAAGATGTGTTATGTGTGATGTGTTGTGCTGTGCTGTGACGTGGTGTGCTTGGCTGCACATGTGTGATGCTGTCCAGGGCAACATCAGGGAGAGTGATGAGGAGGTAGATGAGGCTACCAAGGCCAAGATGGCACAGTTTGTCAACAAAACAATCATGATGGAGGAGGTGAGAGGCGGGGGGGGGGGGGGGGGGGAGGGGGGCGTGTGGGGGGGGGGGGAAGGGGGAGGAGGGGGGGTGTGCGTCTGTGTGCGGGGGAGGGGGACTGTGCTTGTGAGGCATGCACGTGTGTACCCTATTCATGCTCACATGGGGGACACGGGGGGTTGGGGGTCTGTATGTGTGTGGGTGGAGGGGGGCGACTGCTGGCAAGACTCTTGTCGGACACAGTTTGTCAACAAAACAATTATGATGGAGGAGGTGAGAGGGGGGGGGGCTGCTGTATGGAGGGGGGGCTGCTGGCCAAGATAGCACAGGTTGTCAACAAGACAATCATGATGGAGGAGGTGAGAGACGGGGGGGGGGGGGGGAGGGCTGCTGGTATGTACAGGGACAAAGAACCACAATGACACCCTATTCGATCTGGTGTTGTAATACCCCCCATTCACGGTGTCGTCAACGGCGGGTACCACACCACCAGATCGAACAAGGTGTCATTGTGGTGATTGTCCCTGTACATACTAGCAGCCCCATGGCATGTCGGGCTAGCTAACATGAAGTCAGTCAAGCGCTGGTGCACAGGTTATGTGCATGCCGCCAATGCGCTGGCAGGTGTCAGCAACAACTGGTGATGATCATGCTGTCGGGGGTCTGTATGTGTGTGGGTGGAGGGGGGGGGGCTGCTGGCCAAGGTGGCACAGGTTGTGAACAAACAATCATGATGGAGGAGGTGAGAGACGGGGGGGGGGGGGGGGCTGCTGGTATGTACAGGGACAAATACCCACAATGACACCCTATTCAATCTGGTGTTGTAGTAGCCTCCGTTCACGGTGTCGTCAACGGCGGATACTACACCACCAGATCGAACAGGGTGTCATTGTGGTTCTTTGTCACTGTAAATGCCAGCAGCCTCAATGGCATGTCGGGATAGCTAACATGAAGTCGGTCAAGCGCTGGTGCACAGGTCATGTGCATGCCGCCAATGCGCTGGCAGGTGTCAGCAAGAGCATCATGCTGTCACTGGCAGTTGCATTGGTGCGAACCTGCATGACAACGTGCTGCACCCTGAAACACGTTCCACTAGAAACTGCTGCTGCTGCTGCTGCTGCTGCTGCTGCTGTTGGTGCTGGTGCTGCTGCTGCTGCCGCCGCTGCTGCCGCCGCTGCTGCTGCTGCTGCTGCTGTTGCTGCAGTACCTTGATGGTGATGAGGTTGACTGTGACCTAGTCATGTCCAACGGGGAGTGCACTTATGGAGCTGTCACAGGTGAACCATGCTGACCTGACACATAACACTCAAGCCTCAACTGAACCCTGAACTTGTGGGGAAATTGCAGTAGTACTGTACACTATAGAACAAAGTGTATGTCCATGTGGCATATGGCGCAACATCGTCACCGCCTAGAAACGAACTCAACGCCCAGCATTGCGCTATCCATCTGCCAAACCCAACCAACCCCTGCTTGGGCTACTTGTGGTACTGCCAACAACACGCAGTAGGGCACAGCAGGGATGAGTGCCAACAGTTGTAAGCTGAGGTGTTGCACGACTGCGTGTTCATTAGGTTGCTGAGTGGACTCATGCTGTGTCCTGGTGCTGCTGTTGCCTGCAGACAACTGGCCCACTGTGGAACCTTACTTCAACGAGACAGGCAGCAACTGCCCATCCATACTGCCGTAAGTAGCAACGTTCTTGTTTTTTTATTGAAGGTTCCCAATGGGGGGGGGGGGGGGTGCACCCCCCACCAGCTGGCCACACACAAGAGCAACTTGCTCTTGATGGTGTGTCACTTACAGTAGCCGCTACAGGAGCCCTAAACCTAGACCCTAGCATGAGGCAGCGACAGTCCTTGCGTGATCCGGCACTTGTGGGCAGGTGCAGGTTTACGCAAGAACTGCTGCTGTGTCATGCTAGGGTGTAGGGTTAGGGTTGTCATAACCCTCAACCTGATCCTTTGGAGCTTGGTAGGAACCCATAGGTACCGTGCTGGGTGCAGCACAAAAGCTGGGCATGTTGACACGGCACGGGTAGCAACAGCAGGACTGCATGCCTTGCTATTCAGACTGACCTTATGATAAGCCATGACACTGGTGAGGCGTGGCATGTAGTGGAGGCTTGTGGAATGGCACTGTGTTGGCACACAGCTAGTGGGCAGGCTTCAGGGCTGCCCTAAGCTGTGTTGGCACCAGCTGCTTCCAGCACCCTGCATCTAACACCTGACTGGCCCAGCCGGGAACGGTGCATGCACTTATGGCCTTCTGCCACTGCTGGTGATGTATCTGCTGCTGCCACCGCTGCCATCGCTGCCGCTGCTGCTGCTGCTGCCACCGCTGCCATCGCTGCCGCTGCTCCTGCTGCTGCCACCGCTGCCATCGCTGCCGCTGCTGCTGCTGCTGCCGCTGCTGCCGCTGCTGCTGCTGCTGCTGCTGCTGCTGCTGCCATCGCTGCTGCTGCTGCTGCTGCTGCCGCAGTGTGTCAGTCCAGAAGGAGCTGATGGACTGTCAGTGGCCAGCGTGCAGGTAGGAGGCAGCATCATGTCTTGAACAAATGTGGCTGCATTTCTTGTTTCTCCCTGCTGCCTGCTAGCCTGCTAGTACCACTAGCTAGTGCTAGTCGCACTGCAGCAACATGTTGCCCTGTTGTGCGACTTTGGGCCATGCGCGTGCCTGTATGTGCTTTGTTTGCAGCTGCTTGGCTTCAAGCTGGGTGTGTTCCATGTTGAGCTCAAGGCAACCAGCAGGGGGCCACGCCTGATCGAGATCAATGCACGCATGGGTGGAGGCGGCGTCAGGTGAGGAGTGACAGTCTTACCCCATACACGGTGCCTTGGTTTTTCAGCGGCTGTGTGTGCTGATATGCGCTTCCAGTGGGACAGTGGATGCGCAGTGCCGATGCGGAAAGCTGGCTGCAGGGCCAGACTGATAAAGCTGTGCCGGTTCCTTGCGTGTTTTTGTTGGGTTTCGACATGCTGCGCACGACAGCACAGCCTGCAGGCATTGCAAGTGGTGGATGGATACAGCTCGCTGTCTGCCTTCCATCCCTTTGGTTCACAGTCCCCTTTCAATACATCTTCGGGTCCATGCAACAGCAGCGAACGCAGAATGTCACATGCACGCATCACGGTTTGTGGCCCACTCACACCCCAATTGTTGCCACACACCCGCCTCCCTGCTGCAGAGACATCAACCGCAATGATGCACGGATATAAATGAAAACTAAACAGGTCGCCCACACCCCAGCACACCACCACCGTGGTGGTGTGGCACAAGACGATATCTGATTGTCAGTAGGATTGTATAGGTTGTCATCAAGCTCAAGCTCAGTAACACACCCATACACACCGCTGCTGCAGGGACATCAACCGCACTGTGTGGGGTGTTGACCTAGTTGAGGAGCACCTTATGGCCAGCTGTGGACTGCCAGCACGGCCCCTCATCGCGCGCAAGCCCCTGGCTCGCCTGGCTGAGTACAGCATCAACGCACCAGTGTCAGGTAAGGAGAGGCACACTGCAGGGCTGAGGTGCAATGTAGCTTTTTCCATGTATTTGCAGCCACACCTGCAAGCACACCATCATGGCGGGCGTGACAGCCTTGGCCTTGGGCGTGGTCTGCACCAGTCTGCATTGTCTTTCTTGCGTTGAATTCTTGGAGAACTACGTGGGCAAGTTGCAGCGGTCAGGTACCAATGCATGTGTTTGACAGCGCGTGTGCGCCAGAATATGCAAGGGAGGGAGAATTGGCAGTAGGCACTCCTGCAGGCAGCTGGCAGCTGACTGTTGCTAAGCTTTGCAGCTATGTGCTGTTATGTGGATGTCTGTGCTGCATGGTGGGTCCAGGTGTTGTCCAGGACAACACGTTTATGAGGCCATGGGAGAACCTGCCAGAAACCATCTATGCTCGCCCCTTGGTCAAGCCAGGAAATAAGGTGAAAACTGTCAGACTACACTTTGCACTCCCAGCACCTCTTTGCACTGTGCATTGCAGTTATGCGTGCGTTGCAGTTATGCCGACCGCATAACTGCTGGGGAAGGCTCCCTGGGTCAACACAAGCACTGATTCACTGATGGGTTCATTGAGCCTGGCCACCACTCTGGAAGATCCCATCAGTGAAGCAGCGCTTGTCTTGACCCAGGGAGCCTTCTCCAGCAGTTCCAATGGCGCAGGCAGGAAGTCCGCAGCGTGACATTTGTGCAATGCTCAAAACTGACCACCGGGGGCACTTTCCGGGCACTTGCAGCTCTCAGGCGGTGTTTCTCTGGCAACAGACACCCTGTTGAAAATGAATGGACCCCTGGCTATTTCATGAAGTTACTATGCCCGCCAGAAAGCTTTCTGGCGGGCATAGTAAACTACTGTCCCGTGCAAAAGCCAACTCGGTGTGTGTGTTGCCTCGCCCGTCATCCTGCTGCGCGCGCAGGTTGTGTGTGTGGATGACGGCATGCCCAGCTGGGTGTGTGAGGTGTGTGTGACCAAGCCCACTGTGCGGCAGGCCATTCACATGGTCAAGCAGATTGAGCACGAGCTCAACCTGCCTATCAAGCCTGCCAAGTAGACAGCTACTGCTGCAGCCTGCATGCAATGCCGCTTGGATCGTGACTTGCTAAGGCTACACAGTTACTGCAAACACTCTGCCAGTGTCCTACGCGTGCACTCAGTGTACCAGGGTTACACAGTCACAGATGCAGTGTCTGGCGCGGCAAAGCCGTGCAACCTGCAAGGGAGCCAGGGGCTTATAAGGGAAGGCAATGCACCCAATGCACGTGACCAAACACGTGAGGGGCACATGTGCACACTCATGATGAGCGGCACAGGCTGGGGAATCATGATGTTGCTGCAAGTGCTGAGCTGACAGCGCAGTGGGGTTTTGAACAGAACAGCAGACAGCCCTGTGCATGTTCGCTGAGCAGCTGTCGTATGGGCTTCAAGTAGGGTGGGATTGATGAGTTGGCACTATGCATAATGACTTTGATGATGGCACGCAGCCGCAAATTGCTGGTGAGGCCAAGCGCATACATGCATGCTGCTACAATTTGGCACATACTTGTGCTTTGGTGCATCTAAACGTGAGCCCTTGGCTATTGTTTGCACATTGCGCACACCAAAAACTGATGTTTGTGCATGCTGGCAACCAAACGGCATTCTGGTGCTGCTGTGCATGTGCAAGGCGCGCCTTTGGCTATGTTGAGCATGTGGACATGTTTGGCCTGGCTGTGAATGTGGGTGGTTGCTGGTATATCCTCGTGATGTGTCGTGGGGTTGTGGTGCAATATAGTGATTACCAGCATGGTGAAGTTCATCTGGTGCATCATCAGTGCCTGTGATCTGCCTGGCCGCTGTTGGCATTGTTTTGGGGAGAAAGGCGGTGATGTTGTAATAAGATCGCAGAGGCTGAAGCTGCCGTGTCTGCCAACAAAAAGAAGTAGTAATGCATCAGTGATGCATATGCATGTGCAGCTGAAGCTAGACGAGCTTCAAGGCGGTGATCTGGTGTCGCATGGGTATGGGCAGCTGGGAGCAATCGGTGGCATCACACATTAGGGTTTCAATCCCTCGATTTCCCGGAGTGTAACAATGACTGCCGTCTTGTGGCAGACTGGGCAACAACGTTGTAATGTGATAGTGGATCGACTTGACGTCCGAACGTGTTTATCTGGGTCTGAAAGCATTTCTCTGACAAGCCGCCTTGGCTCCCCTAGGTCGCCGCGCCAAGGCTGATCCGCAGCAAGGATATTTTGGAGGCCAGCAGCTGCTGTCACTGCAGTCACTCCTGCACAGAAATGCTGCTGTGCCTTGGGCCACACGTCAATCCGCACTTATTACCCATGAGACTGATGCATTCGATCACAATGTTGCAAAATGGGATCATCCCATTCCGGGAAGCTTCCGAATAGCTGACGCGCCATTCTGGTGCATCATAGCACCAGACCGTATGACATGTGCATGTCCGCCGGGTAAAGAATCAGCAAGCACACCGCATCGAGTGCTGCAGTCCAACCAGCCAGTGGACTAGGTAGCCTGTGCACAGGCCGCGTGGTCAGGAAGGGCATCACCTGCCACTCCCTATCTCCAGTCAGCTACTGCAGACCACCAGCAGCTGTACAGGCATGTGTTCCACAACATTGTGCGTGCACAACGTCACACACAGAATGATCCACGCGCCCAATCACACACCGCTGCTCGCACATGCCACTGGTTAGATACAAAGAAAAGGTGGCGTTGCAACTAAAAGCTGGCCTCTTGCTGGGGCACTGCCCTGCACGCCATAACCGCACTTACACCCGCACCCCGGGCTGCTGACAAGGCAGCTGTGCAGCTGCAAAGCATCGTGCACAGGCTGCCTGATTGCCACTGCCGCACGACTGCCCAGCCCGGTGGATGACTGCAACTGTCACTACCAGCGCCACTGTCAAGGACGGGCAGCATGCGCGGTCACCGCTTGGCTGCAGGAGCCTTTGCTCGCGGCTTGACCTGTAAACAAACAGCAAGGCAGATCAGGGTGAGGAACTAGAGGTACTGTCAGTACTTGCTGGCCCCTGGGCTGCACAGTGCGGCTGCACACGGGCTTGAGTTGCAGCCATCCCAGCTGTTACAACCCACAACCCAGGCCTCACAAAGGTCTGTCGTGCGTCCGCGGCTACGCATTTGTTCCACCTGCATGCAGCGCTGCCCAGAACATGACAGGCCCTCAGGCCGGAGCTGGAGCAACAAACATGCACCGCCAAATTCATTCACGCAAGCATCGGGCATGCGCACTGAACTAGTTGCCGTTGCTGCTTGTGCAGGTCATGTGGTCCAGTCCACCTCAGCTGATGAGTGACTGCAAGCTCATTTTTGTGCATTTATGTAAGCGGCCAGGCCTGTTTAGTCCAAGTGTACTGCCAGGCCTCTACCAGACTCCCTGTCTGGGCGCGTACCTCCTGGTCCCCTGTCCCGTGAAGGTGGATGTAGTTGGGCATCGACCCTGGGTTGTAAGCCTGCAGGGTGCGCGGTGACAGACGCACAAAAGCGGGAGGGGTAAGCGCATTGTCACGATGGGATCAGACGCATGCCCAAGCACGCTGCTGCGCCGACCAGGGCCCTTTTGCACAGCAGAGACACAGTGGTTGCTGTCCATGTTTCCAGGGCGGCACACAGCTTTTTGGGCGACCTCTCAACTGCACCACTGCCTCACTTCACCCTCCCCCTGGTACCCACAACCAGGCCATCATCCCCATGGCTGTGCTCACTGAGGTGCCGCGCAGAGTCCACAGCCCTTCAGCATTCAATTCCAGCACAGCTACAGCTACCCTCTCACGCAACCGGCCACCCTCCCGGGTCCTGCCCTCACCTGGAAACCTCTGCTCCAGTCATAGCTGAGCGCGTATGCATAGATGGTGCCATCGTGGTTGAAGGCACTGCAGGGGATGGGTGCAGGGCTGCCGTCCGCATATGTGGCCTTGGTCATGTTCTGCAAAGGGCGACATGCACAGGGTGAAAAGCGCAGCACTACGCGTATTCGAGCACAGCCTGAGGGTAGCAACAGTCAAGGGTAGGGCTGCAGCACCAGCGCAAGCCTGGGGTTACAAAAGACTTCATTGGGCTGTGCAGCGACTGACTGCGATGGAAGCCTGGGTTCCACATGATCATCTTGTAGGAAGTTTTCAACATAACCCTGCAGGCTGGCTACCTGTAGCAGTGGGAGGTGCTGTTGCCTGGCAGCAACAGATGATTCCTCTATGTCGGCTGCTTCATCCCACAGCCACTGGCAGCAGCCCCAGCCCCGTCCCGCCCATTCCCTTCACCAACTCGCATTAGCGACAGCCCCAGCCCCACTCATTCCCTCCACCTGTTCACACTCGCAGCAGCACATGGCCCGTCCCTCTACCCACACGCACTAGCAACAGCCCAAACAACTGCCCCCTTAGCAAGCAGTAAACCCTGTCGGCTCACCCGCAGCCGCTGCTTGGAGTCCTTGTCCCAGAAGTTGTATGTCCCGTCACCCCCTGCTGTGGCAAAGGTGCCGTGTATGGGGTGGAACTTGATGCTGTTGACAGAGTAGATGTCAGCATTGTCCCTGCAAAAGTGCCACAGCACAGCACAGCACAGCACAGTAAAATCTAGCAGGACTGCCAGCACATCTGCTGCTGCAGCAGTTGACGAGGATATGCTAGCGTCAGCTTACACCCGTATTTGGCAGAGCCAGCATCTGTTGTCAACGACCTGCATCCAACAAGAATGCTGCACCAAACCGACCCTTGCTCCAAAGCGCGGGAATGTTGTGCAAGCAAGCATCTACAGCTCTGCCCAGTGCATGCACATAGAAGGCAGGCATCAGCAGCAAACATACACAGCCAATGCTGTCCTCCTTACCTGTGGCACTTGAATGTGAAGTTCTTGCTCTGGTTTGCCTCCTCCACATGGTGCACTGCCACACGACCCTCTATCGACCCGATGAGGTAGCCACTCTTGTCTGTGGGGCGCAGCAGCAAGCACAGGGGCAGAAACACGGCACCAACAGCAGCAGTCAAGAGTCAAGGTTGCTCACGTGATGGGCAGCATGACTGTGCGGAACTGGGCGTGGCTGTGGGTCAAGAGTGCTCGCGCAGCATTTCCAACGCTCAAGTGAAGGACAGCCAGCACAAAGTGTGTATGCCGATTGAAAGGCAAGTGAGACCTTGTGCACCCCCACTATGCACACGCCCACACTGCCACACGCAAGGGCTTCGTGAAACATGTGCCTCCCACCCTACATGCGGAGCACGACTAGCTGCGTGTCTACCACCGCGGCAAATGCACCCTGTGCACTCACCCCCCTCCGCTTGCACACTGCACGCTCTACACGCTGCTACACACCTGCCCCCCCCCCCCCCGCCCCCCGCATTCCCTGGTGAGCAGGAAAAACATCGTATCTGGCCAATAATCCCGCTCATGTACACCCTGCCCACACCTACCCCTTGAGTTCCGGCAGCAAGCAAACTCCCCATACCCTCATCAACATTGTGCCGCCCACCCTACCTGGGAAGGCAGCCACGCAGCATGTCTGCCACTTCAGCGGCGACTGCACCCTGTGCACTCACCCCCTGCGCTTGCACACTGCACGCTCCAAGATGTACACCACACCCAGCGCCTCCCCCCCCCTTTCATTGGGAGCAGGCAACACAGCGCATCCGGCCCTGAATCCCGCTCCTGTCCACACATGCCCCTTTGGTGCTGTCCGCAAGCACACTCTCCATATATTGATAAACCACACTCTCCATGTATTGATAAACCACACTCTCCATGTATTGATAAACCTTGTGCCCCCACCTACCTGGGAATGTAGCCACGCAGCATGTCTGCCACTTCAGGGGCGACTGCACCCTGTGCACTCACCCCCTGCGCTTGCACACTGCACGCTCTACATGCTGCTACAACCCCCCCCCCCCGGGCAGCCCAGGGGAGCAGGCAACACAGCGCATCCGTGCCTTGATCCTGGTCCCTCAACCCTGTCCACTCCTACCCCTTGAACACTTGCACGTGCTCCCATGCCCTCATAACCTTGTGCCACCCACCCTACCTGGGAATGCAGCCACGCAGCGTGTCTGCCACTTCAGCGGCGACTGCAGCGTCTTGTATGGCTTGTCCGGCGATGCCAAGTTGTAGACCCAGATGTGGCGGTCAGCAGTGCCCACCACTAGCAGCGGGTGCTTGACGTCCATCGCGTACACACGCTCCGGCAGCTGCGCAGTAAGCACGGGGTTGGCGGTGCGCCCGTCCCAGTATTTGAGGGTTTTGTCCCAGCCGCCTGCAGGACAGGTGCAAGGGGGGGCAACAGCAGCACCACATGAACAGGATACAAAACGCTTCACAGACATGCAGTGGGTCATGGCTCTATGCATCAAAGAGTCACTTGGCCAGCCAGCAGGAAGTGGTTTACGAGCGAGCGCAGCTCTGCGCAGGGCGATTGCAGCTGCTGCAAGTTATGCGGGCCTTTTGGAGCCTTGTTGCATAAGAAGACTTAGTCAGCAACATGGGCTATTGCAGAAGCTGAACAATCACTGCTGGCTGCTTGCACCAAAAAACTTGCTGTGCAGGCAATGCAGGCAGCAGCTCTCCAGCACACCGGTACGTGCTGTTGCAAACATCCTGCCTGCTGCTGCGCACCTGTGACCAGTAGATTTATCTCTGGAATGAAGGCACAGCGCCGGATGGGTGCATCATGTGCTGCCACCTGCTGCGACTGGTTGGTGGCCAGGTTCCAAAGCTTGACTGTCTTGTCAGCGCCACCTGTGTACACTGCTGTGCCATCTGTGTTCCACGCGCTGCATAACAAGGGCGCTGAATGGCTGGTAGAGGTCTTGGCAACTGCCTGTGCTGTCTGTGCGTTGATCTCCCAGCAGTAGGCGTTGTTGTCCCAGCTGGTAGCGACAAGGATGTTGGCTTTCGGGCTAAAGTTGAGGCTAGAGATACCGTCCTGCAGGGGCGGGGTGATCTGAACGTCCTTGTTGGGTTCAGGTTCCCAGGGGCCGTTGCTGCTGCCTGGCCAAACATGCTGCTGGTCTGGTTGCTGTTGCTGCACCACCTGCTGTTGCTGCTTCACAGGCGTGCTGCTGCTGGGGTCAGCCTAGTGGATCATACATCAAGGATCATCATACATCAAGGATGCACCTGTGGCCTAGATAACGTCGGCATATACTGGCACCTTGCAGAACAAACACGGCAGCTGGATCTTGCACAGTGTTGAGAACGCCGACAATCACACTGACAGACAGCAACGAAAGTCCTTACATTACTCGAGTGTAATCATTTTGCAAAGCGCTCGGAGAGACCGCTTCTTCAGCTGAGAAGGCGATGAGTAATCTGTGATCCAGGGCACAGGCTGGCAACCGGAAAGCCCACACAAGGAGGCATAAAGTTACCACTGCTTGCAATAATGACACCTGGGTTTCCCTCTACTGCATATCAGCTGTCAGGTGGCCAGCCCAACGATGATCCTTTGAGAGCCTTGATCCTGAGAGCTGAAAGTTGCAGAGGACAGCTTGGCCTCTCCAATAAATCCACCCTAGGGCACACAGTGCTCCTGTCAAGAACATGTCTGTCAGGCCAGGATGGGGAGGCACCTACACGCCACCCCACATGCGGCAGGGGGCCGCAGCTGCAGGGGGCCCCAGAAGTCTGGAGGAGCTGGCACCCCAAAACATCAAGGCAGGTCACGCTTTGACCACTCCAGTGCATAGATGCACAAGCAGTTGTCCCAGGCAGTTTGCCCTGAGGCGTGTTTGACACCCGTCACCACTGCAGCTGCATTGCACGAGTGTACCCTCCCAAGCTTTGTGTGGTGACTGCAGCGCTACAGCGTCATGACCCTGGCGCACTGCTGAAAGCAGAGCAAGCCTCTGGCCAGGAAATCCTGATCATCAACAACTGGAGCGGCACATATGTACATCAGTTGATGTGGCACATGTGTACTTCTTGCCGCCCCCAGATCAAGATCGATTTCACACCTGGCAGCCCCTTCAACTTTGAACTCTGTCCTGACAACTTTGTCGAGGAGGAAGCAGGCGCCCCACAGCAGCAGCAGCAGGAGGAGCAGCCAAAGGAGGCAGAGCAGGACCCCCAGGCTGGCCCAAGCTCTGCGTCAGATGTGACTGCCGCTCAGCCGACAGCCTCCAGCAGTGCCGCACTTGATACATCAGCAACACCAGCACAAGACGGTGAAACACCTGCAGCAGCAGCAGCAGCAGCGCAAGAGGGGCCAGCAGCGGCAGCACAAGAGGGGCCAGCAGCGGCAGCGGCAGCACCAGCACCGAAGGGTGACGCATCCAGCACCCCTTCAAATGCACAGGCTGAGTCTACAGCAGCAGCAGCACCTGAAGGTCCTGTAGGTGAGACAGCTGCAGCAAAGGATGCATCAGCAGCAGAAGGTGGCGAGGGTGCCACCAGCAGCAGCACTGGTGGTGCTGTTGGTGCTGCCAAGCCACGCAAGAAGTGGCCTGTTGAGGTGAGCCAAGCAAGCAGCAAGCTAGCGCTCTCTCATCCTGAACACTCACGCAGCAAGCTGCATGTCGAACACATCGATTGTGCAAGCTGGCATGGGATTTGTGCATCGCCCACACAATGCAGCACTGCACTGCAAAATGCGGGTGTTCTTGGTCCACTGCACAGCAGTGGGAAATCAGGCGCATTCATGGCATCAGCTAGCAGACCCTACAAGTTCACCAGTCAGTGTACAGGGTGCACGCAATGCTTGTTTGCAAGCCACTCGGTGCACCGCCTCAAATCACTCCTAATTTTCACGTCCCGCCCGTGCAGCTGCAGCAACAGCGACATGGCCGAACCCGATAGTGAGTGCCCTATGTACATGATACATCCCTGTCCCTTCATACTACCTGTTTCTTTTGGTTTTCCCTTGACCTGGCCCGCTTCCCGTCCTGTGGCTGCCCGCCGTCCCCTCCCTTGCTGCCACCTACTGCTGCTGTCAGTCCCGCTACCTGCTGAGCCCTGCATGTCCCGACAGCTACCAGATCAAGCAGCTGCTGCGCTGGTTCAGGGAGGCCTGCAGAGAGACCAGCCCTGAGTACCCCAAAGGGGACAAATGGTGCGTGGCAAGGGAGATTGTTTGAGGGTGATAGTGTGGCCAGGGCTGCAGAGGGTGATATTAGTGGGAGTGGTGTGGTGGCAGCCAATGCAGACGTGTCAATTGACAATGCACTTGCAATTTCACATGCTGCTTGATTAGAAACATTGATGTTGCAGCGGCGCCATGCTCATCCTCACGCAGTGGGCCTGCAGAGTGTGTTCTGACGATGCTGTGCTGCCATGTGTCGTGGTTTGGTTGTGTGGTGGTTCCTGTGCAGGGCTGTGCTGAGCCTGCCGTCCTGCCTGTCCAAGCGTGAGCGAGCCATGTGGCATGCAGAGGCTGACAGGCTGGCACTCAACTCACAGAGCACGGTGGGTGGGTGGCTGGGCCCGGTGGTTGGATGGGCTGGTAAACAGGCGGCTGGGCAGCTGGCTAGCAGGATTGTGAGTGGGGAGTGGGGTGGTAGGTTGGGACAGCAGCATTGAAGGCTGGCCACACTCGACACTATGGGCAGGTGACTGTGTTGATGCTGCCTGCCCATGGGACATACAGGAGTGCGTTTGCTGTGTGCATTTGTGTAACCTTCTGGCTGGGTGCATGGTTGAGTAGGTGGCCCGGCAGGGTGGGCATGCCTGGGCAAGGTTGGGTGGCTGGGTAGGTAGGCGCAGGCTAGCAGCACCAGACAACATGCCACGTCACCATGCATTTATTGGTGAAGGCCCAACAGCGCATCACACGACAGCACTCCAAACTTGGTGCAGGTACTGGCATGCTGCCGCTTGCCAAGATCCCGTCGTCTTCTGGTACTTCGCCAGCCGGCTAGTTGTTGGGTGTTGCTTACCAAAGCGCCATGCATGGCGTCGTATTGTGTACTGTCCTGCAGGGCTTTGGTGATGGTCGCTTCCTTCAGATCAAGCCCTCAGGGTCTTACGCCAAGGCTAGCTGGAACAAGCCGCAGCAGCAGCCACATGGCAGCAGTCAGGCACGGCCCCAGGGTTTACGGGAGCATGCTGTGCACCCACAGGCAGATGGGGAGCAGCAGGGAGGGGCGGCTGAAGGTGAGAGCTGTGATGTGCTGTGGGACACGCTGTGCTGTGCTGTGCTGTGCTGCAAGGCCCGCTTGGCTGGTCGGGGGGTTGGGTTAGAGGTGTGATGTGTTGTATTGCTTCAACAGACACATGATGGCAGTCAGCCACGGCCCAGATGGACCCAGGAGACCCACATGTGCATGCAGATGTGGGGCACAGGGGAGAGACAGCTGAAGAGCGCACAGCAGCGAGGTGTGCTACATGCTCTGGATGTGGAGTGACGTGGGCTATCGCATTCTACGCTGTGCCTTGCAGCACAGCAGTGCTGATTTTTCTTTGTGCTGAAAGTGTTCCAGCTACACTGCTTTTTCTCCCTGCTGCTGTCAACCCACCCAGGCGACCACCAGTTTGCGGGCCGCTCACAAGAAGGCCATCCAACTTCCACTGATCCAGACCAGCAGCAGCAGCAGCAGCAGCAGCAGCAGCAGCACCAGCAGATTCCATCTTATACCCTGGCGAGCAGCAACAGCGGCAGCAGCAGTGGGGCAACAGCAGGGGTGGTGGGCGCGGTGGTGGCGGCAGCAGTGTCGGCACTGTGTCCCGCCGCCCCCCTGACCTTGCCAAGCAGCTGTGGGACTGGTGTCAGATGGAGGGTGGTGCGCTGTGGAATTACAGTCGGGTGAGATTCGTGAGGCACTGGCTGCTGTAGGGGGAGATGTGGACAAGCTGCCATCAGAGCTGGCAGAGGTGGTGGGGAAGAGGTGAGCGGGTGTGTGGTGTGATGTGTGTTCGTGGGTGTGTGTTAGGAGGGGGGCATGGGGGGGGGGATTGCGTGTGTGTGGTGGGGGTGGGGGGGGGGGTGGCGGCATGGGGGACGGGTCTTCAATGTGTGCATGCGCATGAGTGTGTGCATGTGCTGCCATCAAAGCTAGCACAGGTGGTGGGGAAGATGTGGGTGACATTGTCTGCTCTGCACTCCTGCGGACGTGTGCTTTAGCGCTATTGGCAGGCAGCTTGTGAATGTCGCTAAGGCCTATAGTGTCTCCCTAGCCTTCACAACTGTGTTACCAGACTGCCCAGGGACTGCTCCTGAATCTTTACCAGCCTGTCAGCAACACTGTGGTTTTCTCACTCAAATCGTACCTTCACTGGCCTGGTGGCACTTGACAAGCACACCCCGTACCAGTTACTGACCTTGTTTTGTGCTCCCGGCTTACTGTTTTGTGCTCCCGGCTTACTGCCTACTTTGTCACGAGCAACACATCCATTACCGTCTTTCAACCCTTCCGTTCTTATCACTTCCCCCACCCCCCCCACCCCCACCCCCCCACCCACCCACCCTTTTTCCACCTGCAGGCGCCTGGCCCAACGTCTTGCTGCTGCCCTCCAGTCCCGTGACGAGCCCTCGCCTGCCAGCTGCTGAAGGGCGAAGGCAGCAGGACCTGCAGCAGGAGAACCCACCTCAACTCTTAGCCCGTCAACCGGCACCACCCCACCAACCACCTCCTGATGGCACCAGCACCCCCACCGACCCCAGTTCTGGCAGCACCAGCTGCACAAGCCCCATGCTGGAAGCAGCAGCAGCAGCAGCAGCACAAGCCTTCCAGCAGCAGCCGTCTGGCATGGGTGCGGGACCCCGACAGTGGCGGCTACCCTCGCACATTGCAGCATGGCATGGCTTGGAGCGGTTCCTGATGCAGCTGATTGAGGCACACGGTGAGCAGGAGGGTGGCTGGCACTGCATGTGCACCAGAGTGGTTGTTCAATGTCACTGCATGTCATCTTGACTGCACTGCACATTTTGGGCAATCCAGGTACCCCATTTTTTCACCCACAGAATGACGGGCTGATCACCAACAGCAGCAGCAAGAACTGCACCACGTTTGCTGGTCCATTCACAAGCCGCACTGCCTGCCTGCCTGCCTACCTGACTGCCTTGGTTTCCTGCTCTACCCTGCTTCTGTCTCTCCGTGTGTCTGTGTCACAAGGTGTTGAGGTGCTGCAGCAGCAGGATGCCAACAGAGCACACCCCATACAGCTAGCAACTAGGAGGGGACACACACAGCTAGCAGCGCAGCTGCAACAGCGCTTGGACCAGGCCAGAAGCAGCAGCACCAGCACTGCGCCACCACCGGGATATGTCCCGTCACCCCCACCACACCAGCAGCGGCAGAAGCAGCAGGCCACACAGCAGCAGCTGGGGAGGAGTGCATGGGGAGGAGAGTGGTGGTGGCGGAGGTGGGGGGCTGGCAGGGGCTTCGCGCGGGAGGGTTTAGTGGGGGCAGGGGCTGGGGCAGGGGCGGCGCACTATCGTGTGCAGACCTGGGGGCAACTTCAGACACTGGCCCAGCAGCAGCAGCAGCAGCAGCACCTGAAACAGCGGCACAAGAAGGCTCGGAGCAGGGCGCAAGTGGCAACGCAACAGTAGGAGCAGCAGCAGCAGCAGCAGCAGCAGACTCAGGGGTTACAGCAGGGAGGGCAGGCTGCAGGTGTTTTGCAGTTGAGTCCACAGCAGCAGCTCGGACACAGCTGAGGCTGGGGCTGTGGGTGGTACAGGCACAGCTGCTCAGGCAGTGCAGATGGCTGCACCAGCAGACACAGCAGCACCTGAACAGGGGCCTGGTGTAGCAGAGCAGTCGTTGCAGCATCAGACATAGCAGAAAGCACCAGCAGAGCCACAACAGCAGCAGCATCAGACACAGCAGCAGTAGCAGGCGAAAACAGTAGGTGCAGTACCATCAGCTGCAGGGACAGTCGGGTCTGACAGCGACCGCTACTGCTCCTATGCCAGCAGTGATGACAGGGGCTTGGCAGGGGGGGTGGCGGCGGGCGGGGAGGCCGATGGGGGGGGGCAGGGGTCACTACCAAGGGCGGGGAGCGGGCAGAGGCGGGGGCAGGTGGCAGGGCAGGGGTGGATGGCAGGGGAGGGGTCACAGGGGAGGCTGGCATGGAGGGGGTGGCAGAGGCAGGGGCAGGGAAGCACATGCAGAGGGTGGGGGTGGTGGTGGGGAGCAGCAGCCTGCTACTGTGTGAGGGACCATGCTTGGGTGGTGTGACCCGCATGTACTGTGATTCAAGGTGGCTGGTGCGCATTAGGCAGGGTTTGAGTTAGCTTGTTGTGGTCGATAGTGGTAGATAGTTGGGCTCACAATTTGTACATGCATCCTGGGGGCCAGAAGGGCTGCAGGGCATGCACCAGCCCGTTGACTGGTAGATGTGCACCTTTTGTGGACTGGTAGATATGCACCTTTCTGTTCAGAGGTTGCTGAGAGCGACAAGGGGCGCTGGTCAGCAGTGTAAATCTCAGCCTTTGGGTAAAGTTGTGGTGGCTAGGGTGATGTCATGGTGATGGCCAGCAGCCATGACGTCAGGCCGCTCTGGATATTGAATATATCAGAAGGTTGTAAGAATTTGATTTGTCCCTGCGGCATCTGTCTGCCACCCTTTCTTTGAACTGCATCGTTGTCCAAGCATGCATCACA